>SKCR01035360.1:0-226457 GCA_019454045.1 Zanthoxylum bungeanum | reverse complement strand
AAGATATAGAAAGATTCACAACCACAGATAGTTTTTAATATTGAAATTTTCTTTAACCTACTTTCAAACAATTTTATTAACTGTTTTTAAATTTAAAATCTTCACCAGTTTATATCAATCAAGCAACCTGTTAGATACTATTAATCATTTGACCTCATAAAATTAATAGCTTAGTATTAAGACCTATCTTTATTTAGGTCTCATCATACACTCTTAAGCATGCATTCTAAAAGCATAATAAGGTGCGCTAAATAAATTAATAATGATATGCGGATGAATATCTCACAAATTGTTCCTAAAACAAATCACTCCATTTCCTCTCCCCGGCTAGAACTATTCTTACTTCTACCCAATTACATAATACAATAAAGAAACCTCATTTCATTGAGGGGAATGGTGAGAAGAGAATTACAAAGAATCGAGAGATAAAGGCTGGACACGCAGGTCCAATTTAATAAATTCTAAATTTATTACAACAATTTCCAAAATTGCCCTCACCCATCTAATATCCATCCGATATACATTATTCATACAACACCATCCATGTATTCACACAAAGCATGTTATTCATTCATCAATCTAATCCAATTAATTAATCTTTGAATAAGTGATCATCCAATGTTCAAATAATGATTTAATTTGCGCGAGTCCAACTCGTTTAAGAATAAGAACTCAAGTGCGAATTCTTGAATTATATCGAACTATAATTTTAAATCCGATTTAATTTGTATTCAATACTAATTCTTTATTTAATTCCAAATTAAATAATTACATTTTAATAATGTGCCTTTATACGACTTAGATTCTAAATCTAATCTTAATGGGTATCAAAGCCCAATTAACATCCAATGTCATTTAATTAAGTCCAATGGGCTTTCAATTAATTTATTAAGGCATGGACTTTGGCAACCAACCCAATAAGGAATCACCATTTACCACGAAATTAATTTTGGCCCATTAGGCCCAATTTATTTTAAAGGCCAATTTATTATATTTGGACTTAATGGAATGGTTTTAGGCCCAATTTGGATCCAATCCATTATCCTAAACCAACTTGGCCAACCAAGCCCATTAGGCCCAAATACAATAATTTAGCCCAATTCCAAATTAAGCCTATTAATTAAATTCTAATATTCCAAATTTCACAATTTAATTAATTAAAGTGTTTAGCCATGATTTATTATTTAAATTAACATTTCCAAAATACCAATTTACATAATTAATCATGCTTAATCATTATCAATATATATCCAACATTATTAAAGCAAAATCAAGTCCACATGCTCTGTTCAAGGCTCACGGCAATCATGGGAATTTTTTCATTAATTTTGATTTCAATCCAATTAAAACACAAATCAATTTATCCATACATTTTAAACTCATCCAATGATCTAAAAAATCAAAATCACCATGAGCTACAAAGGTCTACACATTCGGCCAAGCCTATGTTTTGGGAAAAATTAATCCAATTAATTTGTCATAAAATTGATCATGCATAACTCTAAGTTATCAATATATAAGCATACTCAAACAAACAATTTGATCAAATCATGCTCAAATAAAAAATACCCAAATATTAGATTAAGAACCCTAATTCATTTTCATGCTCAAATAGGCTCTGATACCATTGTTGGGTTTCTAAGGTCAAACCAAGATCATATTAAGCATGAAATCATGTGAATATGAAAAGAAGTATAGCGGAATTACTCACTTTGATCGGTTTATATAGATGTGTAGAAAACAAAATTTTTGCTCTCTTTGAAGTTGTTCCAAGCTCCTCCAAAGTATGTGAATCAAGCTCCAAGCTTTGATCTTTGATTCCAGCTCAATGGGAAGGGTTTCCCTATCACCTTTGTATGATCTTTGTGTGCTAGCAATGGAGAAATTTGCAACAAAATTCCCCTTCTTCTTCCTTGTGATTCTCGGCCAAGCCAAGATTTGGGAGAGGGAGAGTGCTTTGGGCGTGAATGAGAAGAGAGGAGCGAGTGAGTGACTTGAGTGAAAAGTTGTATTTAATTTTCCAAAAATCAAAAGGTATAAACCAAAATCATATTTTGTAAAAAGACACTCAGTCAATCAAGTTGAGTGTTAAGTAAGCCACCACCAACTCAACAAATTCCATCACCAAAAGGTGAGTAAGTGACAAGTGATTGACTTGTGTGGGCCCCACTTGAATTCAAAATCCGAGTGGGCCCGCAAACACATTCCGGGGTCGGGTTCGTTCATTCCGAATTAAAGAATTTTCCGTTGCGACTTAATTAAATCAAATTTAATTAAATAATAATGTCTCGCAAAATTAATATTAAGTATCTCGTGAATTAATTCGAAATTAATTCGCGCCCGAATTAAAATCCAATTTTAATTCGTTATGAAATCTAATTTCATTTAATATATCGAATATATTATTTTATCGATTAATTCCGAATTAATCGTTCTCTCTCTTCAAATTGAATTTTATCCCAGATAAAATCTCACCGTAATTAATCCTAGATTAATTTTCTCTCTCTTCTAATTAATCCCAGATTAATTATGTTTGAGTCATATGTCATCGGTGAATCTTCGAGAAGCGACCCATGAGATCCCTGGATATGTTGGCAGTAAATCCGATCGTCGGACTATCCGAACACGTGCGTACCCGGTACCAGGTTCTTACCGATTTACGAGACATGGTTGGCTTCTAGCAAAACACTGTGCCTACCCAATTCTCCAGAAATATTCTTTAAGGAATATATAATATATAACAGGTGTAGTATACGTAGTATTGCGTATTACGATCCAGTATCTGATGTCACATGAAAGGCCTGGGGCTGGAATAGTGTCTGCCCCGTACGAAGCATATATCGGATCACAAGCAACTAGTCTCTATAATCGGATAATCATGACCTTGTCATATTATCTCGATAGTTGCAACATAATAGAGAACCGGTTTGCATCCCTGTGTGATCATCATCTTCATATGACTGAAGTGATACTTCTGTCTTGACATCACACCCAATACACTACGATTCTCAATAAACCCAGAAGAGGCGTACACAGAACCTGTTAAAGTCCCGGACGACCAAAACCAAAGCGTATTGATTGTCGCAAGTACTAGCGATGCAAGTCTCAGGTTAAGACCAAATACACCTACCCTGAAGCGGATTCCCATAGACACATAGTCATACTACCAATGGGATTCCGAGGGGTCTATCCATAACGAAGCTGTTTCCGTACCATCGGTAAACACAACCTCTTATCACACTTGCATAAGTATCTAATACTTAAATATATGAGAACTATGCTGTTACCCTTCCATAACACGCACAAGTGCAATACTAGTCTATTCTGCATTATCGATGTCCAGTCTCGATAATACTACGACTAGGGATATTTAATGATTAAACCTTCGTGGATTGATATTGTCTCATATCTTATAATCCGAAACTAATCATAAGGACTTTTATTATTTATATATTCAAGTAATCAAATTACAAAATGATATAATAGCAATTTCCATTGTCACACAGTTAATTTGTACAAAAATCACAGTGTCTTTTACAAATAGTGACGCTATGGGTCATAATTGTCCAACAAAAACTGTATAAAACACTGCATTTATCATGAACTGAAATCAAATATGGTTAACGCCCTATGTGCTAGAAAAAGTAAGTCTCATTTTATAAAGAATGAATAAATCAATCAATAAAAAAATCAACTAGAAATGGGAAGTGTCCACTTACAGTTCGGAATCTAGCTGGAGCAATACCGCTTCGTCGAAGGAGATTGCACATCCTTGCGCATCGCGGCACGCAACGTCCAGAAATGTGCAGATATTTTACTCTTGCGTGTCGTGAGGTACAGCCATTTAGTGTCGCAACGCAGAGCAGTTTCCCAGGATTCAGTTTTTCTTCTCCAAGTTCTCCCCTGTTGGTTTCTATTAAGGTCCCAAGATCAATAATAAGTATGAAATCATGTGTAAATAACAATCGAGAAGTTGCGGAATACTTACATCGAGCAGTTGAGCGACGCGGCAACGAACAAAAATAGAAAACTGCTCATCTTCACTAGTTCGGCAGTGGCAGTTCACAACCCACTGGTTTTTGCTCGGTTTTGGTGCTTCGTCAAGCTCCAAGCTTCGTCGAATGATTCTCGGCTCATGGGTGGACTTCCCTATCACCTTCGCATGTCTCGTAAGTGTGTTAGCACTTGAGATTTTGCCACAAAATCCCACTCTTGCTTCCTTCACTGCTCGGCATTTTCAAAAACCAGTGAGCAATTTTTGGCCCCCAAGGGCGTGAGAGAGAATAAGCGAATGGAGAGAGAGAGTTGTGTTTGGTTTGTGAAATTTGTGTATCTTATACACTAATTTGAATTTCAAATTCATTTCACATGAATTTGGCTTTCAAAAAGCAAACCATTAAAGCCATAAATGGCACCAACCACTCACATCACTTCCATCAATCATGAATAGTGACTTGCGTCAATCACTCAAAGTGAAAGACATCCATCACTTGATTGACGAATGATGTGACGCTAGATGCGACTAGCGATTTGACGCTTGATTTGACTTGCGTACCGCACTCAAATTCGAAATGTGAATGCGCTCGCAAATAATCTCGGGCTTGGGTTCGCTAATTCCAAATTAACGAATTTTTCGTTGCGTTGTAATTAAATGATTACGCCTAGCGAAATCACTATTCACGTCACTAACGAATTAATTCTAAATTAATTCGTTTGCCCGAATTAAAATCTAATTTTAATTCCGTGTCGAAATCCAATTTCGTTTAATATCAAATATATTAATTTATCGATTAATTCCAAATTATTTGTTATCTCTCTTTAAATGATATTTATCCCAGATAAAATATCTCCGCTATTATTCCCATATTAATTTTCTCTCTCATGATTAATTAATCCCAGATTAATAAAAGTGCGAGTCATACGTCATCGGTGAATCTTTGGGAAGCGACCCATGAGATCCCCGGATATGTTGGCAGTAAATTCACAACGCGCACAAGTGTAATACTAGTCTTCTACGCATTCATCGATGTCCAATCTCGATAATGCTCTGACTAGGGATATTTAATGATTTATCCTTCGTGGACTGGTACTGTCTCATATCATTCTCAATCCATGAACAAATCACATGGACCTCCTATCATTTATATATCTAGGTGATCTAATCATAAATGATAAGAGTGCAATCTCCTTTGTCACATAGTTAATTTGTACAATAACACCATGATTTGTACAAATAGTGATGCTATAGGTCATAATTATCCAACAATCTCCCACTTGGCCTATAGCCAGTCACTCGAGTGTCTGACACCCGAACTATGTACGATTGGCTCAAACTGCTGAGAAATGCTTTCGTCAACGGATTTGCATGATTATCATCTGATGCCATTTATTCGATCATCACATCGCCACAATGTATGATCCAAACGAATCAGATGAATAGTCGAAGTATGTATCTGGATCGTTGTTGAGACCATTAATTCTTTAGCCTGTGCTGACGCCTAGCTCAGCTGCTAACAGAACTATATCTAATCTAATTAGATTTGTTTATCGACCCAGAAGGCTTCTATTGCCGCTTCAGCTGCAGCAATAACCCGCATTTGTTGTTTATTCGGTAACAATATCTTGTTTGGAAGATTTCCAACTCACTGTTCTGTTATTCAAACTGTATAGTACCGTTTGCGACTTTTAGTCATTTTATCGGTTTAGGAAACTTGCTACAGTGATCCCAGTCACTTCAAGTTCTCCTTCCCCACAGATTAAGACAGCATCATTAGTTCTCTAAGATACTAACGGATGTTCTTAACATCAATCCAGTGACTATCACTCGGATTGGCCTGTTTGTGAATCCATATGCTCAAAGTGTATGAGACACCAGGTCGCGTACATTTTTCAATGTACGATTCCACGGAGATTTTTTGAAAGCCAAGCTTTTACCGATAGTTATTTTATGGGAATATCATTTCCAATAAATGACATATTATCATTATTTATAGGACAGCCACTGTCAGTGCGCTCCCACTAACCCTCTTATATACACAAGAATCATTTCATTTTGAATTAAATCATACACCATTATTTTTTTTTGAAATCGTTGGAAACCCCGCCACCAAACCACCCATTATGGGCCGCGGCGCAGGTAAAACCCCCAGCTGCCCCAGGCTCTTACAAGAAGTTGCACCCCCTGGATTCGAACCCAGAACCTCAAGGTGAGATTTTGGACCCTTCACCACCAAGCCACACCCCTTGGGGGCATCATACACCATTATGATTACATCAAAACGATAATTCTAAGAACCTATGCTTGCTTCAATCCAAACATGGATCGAATAACCTGCAATCCTTGTTTGCTAGTTTTGGTACGACAAAAACGTCAGGATGTTATAAACATCCTCCAAAAGTTTCCTTTTCAGAAAAGTGATTTTCCCGTTAAGCTGGCATATTTCATAAATGAAACATGCAGCTTTAGCAAGCATTCTCCAAATGGATTTACCGTGGCAACAGTTAAAAGGTTGAATCGTAATCAACACAATGTTGGTAACGATACCTTTCCGCTAAAAGCCTAGCTTTATACGTTGGTATGTTGCTTTCCATGTATGTCTTCCTTGAAGACTTATAAAGTACCAGTAGGCACAATGCCTTGCGGTACATCAACTAGTGTCCAAACATAGTGATATACATGGATCCATTTCGGATTATATGGCACTTTACCATAATAGGGAGTCGATACCTTGTATCACTTCCTCATACATAGTCAGTTGGTATACCTCAATAAGATGGACATCTTTATGAGGTGAGATCAGAAACGCATACCCCAGGTTATTTTTTGACTCTCTCCGACTTACGCAATTCTTGTGTATTCGAAGATTATTGGTAATAGTTTTCATCCTTGATGAACTATTTGTGTTCCATTAAGAGGTTCGGTTGCCTTGAACAGTCGAGTTTTACTATCCTCCCACTTACCACTGCATATCGGTATTCCTCTTAGGAAAACCGCATGGTGAGCAACAATCTAATTATTCTCTCGTGAGTTGCATAAGTACAATACTTTTGGTATCCCTAGAATAACCTACAATTGGCACTTATCATATTTGGGGTTCTAGTTTGGTATCATCCAAACATATGCCCTGCATACCCAAATTATCAGGAATATGAAACCCAGTTTCTTTCCTGTTCATGTCTAATATGATATTTGTCAAACAGATTTTTATGGAACCTTATTCAAAATAAGTTCTTGCACATTTTAAAGCTTATCCGTTGAAGGAAATGGTAGCTCAGAGCGACTTATGATTAACGTTATCATGTCCAACAAAATTCAGTTACTCAGTTCGGACACACGGTCACTTTGACGTGTTCCGGGAGGAGTCCTCAATTGAAAGAATACTATACTCTTTCAAGTATATTAGAAACTTATTGCTTAAGTATTTTCCAATACGCTCTTACCGTGACGGTTTAATACTTTAGCCGATCTATTTGTCTATTTCATGTCGAAACTTCAAAAGTTTCCTATTTGTGTTCTTCAAAAGAAACACATAACCATGACGCGATGCTACATCCGTAAGGTCACGAAATATTCATATCCACATCTAGCTTAGCTAGACATGGGCCCACTTGCTTCACTATGAACTAGGGCTAACAGATAGGTGGCATTTACACTTTTACCAAGTAAATAGTGCTTTAGGCATTTTGCCCAATAAACTTGATTCGTAGACTTTATTTGAATGGAATCAAATTAGTCCGAGTACCCACTCTTCGAAAGTGTGGATATACGAGTCTTATTTGATTGTGTCCCAGACAACAATGCCACAATTAGTTTCTTCTGATCAAATCAGTTTGAGCTATTTATTTGTCATATAATACGTTTGAGATTTATTTATATTCAAAATATAAATTCTGTTATTCACATCTAATGTGTTTATCTTAATATCATCTTTATATAATAAAACACTTTAGTGTTCTAGAATATAAAGGTTCACCCACAGTGGGTTAAACATTGATATAGAGGTAATGTTTCTAGTCAAACTAGTTACATTATAACAGTTCCCTAATTTAAGTACACACCCGTGGGTAGTTCCTAAAGTTAGGTATCTACGGTTAAAACAGCGACTTTCGTCCCATTTCCAATTCGCAGATGAATCTCAATTGATGTCATTATCCTACTCATAGCAGATTCTGAACATCAGTATATATTTATGTACCACACTAAGTATTTAAAATCCAATTTCATATATTAGTGAACATAATTTGACAAACATATTTGAAGTCAGAGCCTTGCTCATTCTTCAATTCCTTCATGTCTGCTTTGTCCAAACGGCAGTCACGCTTCTGCGATCCCGTTTGCCACATTTAAGCAGACATTTTGGGATATGTCATTTATCTTCCTAGAACTATAATGATTTTGCCTTTGCCCTTTTCAACACTCTAGAAGCCTTTGGCCAAGCCTTGGCCTTCTAGAATATCGAAGTAAGGTGCGCCTTGCGCTACTTGCCTAATTGCAAATTTTGACTTTGTCTCCTTGAGAATAGTCACTAACTCTCCAAGAGTTATTATTGCAATTTAGTACTTCTAAAATCTAATTATAGATTTATGAAGATCATTCAATTCAGTATCACACTTTAAGGATCTAATCCTTATTTCTGATTAAGAAATTAAGGAGTCTATTGCGACAAGCTTAATGGATTAAGCACTTAAGTTATCATCACATGATTTTCCAACGATTATGCTCTACTCTTTGCTTAACTCTGGGCTTAGGCCTAATATGTTATTTTATCAAATAAAGTAACTTATTAGTTTTTCCAGGACCATTCTGAAATTATTCCCAATTTTGAAAATTAAACCATTTAAATTCATTTTCCCTAGGATTATGTTTTAAATGTCAATCTTTCAAATCTATCTTGATTTTAATAGTCCAACTATTTAATCAACGATTTAGGTACTATTTATTATAATGATTACAGCAGTCCAACTATTTAATCAATTATAATTTTATATATTAAAATCAATTATACTGATTACTATAATCCAATTAAAAAATCAACTATAAATGAATTGTTTGAATATAGTCCAACTATTTATTAACACAACAATTTAAATATTAGTCCAACTAACATTTTATTTATTTGACGAATGATATTTTTTTGAGCGCGTTTGGCAAGTAATTAAACGAATATTGCAAATTCAATTCTTGCCTCCCACTATTTTTCGGTGAGTCTCTAACCCTCTGTCGAGTACTCGGGAAATCGTGTTTCCTAGTGGGCTAGGATCCCGTTAAATATCACACAATCTTGACTTTGGCCAACAAATTGTATGATAATTAACTAGGTAGATCTCTAAAATGGATTGGATCCAATCTAATTCCTAGATCCAGTAGGGGGACATCCAAGTCCGAAACATATATCTTATATATGCCATACATCCAATGTATTACCTAACATTTTTCCTCTGAATCAACTAAGCCTTGGCTTTGGCACAACAAACTTAGTGATCCCAGTTAAGCGCGACCCATTGAGCATGGAAATCTTCGTAATCAATGTCGATGGACAAGAAGTGGTCTTGAATTTGGCCAACAAACCACAACTTGGACAAGACACTGACATGGAACAAAGCTCTCGTGATTCAAACACATCCTCGACGGACAAAGGCCTTGACTTTGGCCAACAAGCCAATGCCAGTCTCGGATCTTGAGTGAGAATCACTCAATAGAAGGAAAGACGCTTAATATTTTGCGAGGGTTTTTCGAGTGCAAATTGGCAACCAATTTATTATCTTTGTTAAGGTCTCATCATCATTCACCCTTAAACTGCATTCTAAACACACATAATAAAGCGCGTATAAATAAAGTAATAATGATATGCGGATGAATACTTTACACATTGATCCTAGATCAAATCTCTTCTTCTCCCTTTCTCTCTCCCGCTAGCACATGTATTACTTCTACCTGTTACACTACACTACACTTCTAAGAAACCTCATTTACATTGAGAGGAATAGGTGAGAAGAGAATACAAAGAATAAGGAGGTGATAAGGCGGACACGCAGGTCCAATTAATAAATCAAATTTATTACAATTTCCAAAATTGCCTCACCCATCTAATATCCATCCGATATACATTATTCATGCATCGCAACCATGTATTCACACAAGCATGTTATCAATCAATCTAATCAAATTAATTAATCTGATAATTAGTGATCATCCAATGTTCAAACAACGATTGGATTTTGCTTGAGTCAAACTCGTTTTGCGAATAAGTACTTAAAGTACGAATTCTCGAATTAAATTAAACTACATCATTAAATCCAATTTAATATGCATTCAATTCTAATTCACATATTTAATTCCAAATTAAACATTACAATTTAATTAATGAACTTTTACGACTTAAATTCCAAATTTAATCGCAACGGGTCTCAAAGCCCGATTTAACGTCCAACGTCAATTTAATTAAAGTCCAATGGGCTTTTAATTAATTTCTTAAGGCGTGGACTTTTGGTCAACTCGGGTCAAACCGAATAACCAAAATCCAATCCGGGAGTTACCCCATAAGCCGAGAAATCAATTTAGGCCCAATTAAACTTTAAAGGTCCATTAAGTCGCATTTGGGCTTTATGGAAGCGGTTTTGGGCCTAATTGGATCCAACCAATTTTGCCTAAACCCAACTTTGTACAAAAAAGCCCAATAAGCCCATTAGCAACACATAAGCCCAATTTCACAAAATGGCCCAAAATAATTAAATCATGAAATTCCAAATTCCCAATTTAATTACCAAAGTGTATAACATGATTAATTACCAAATTAACATTTCTAAAACATCAATTAACACTAATTAATCATGCCATTAACATTAAAACATGTCCAACACATTTTAACACGAATCAAACCCAATTACATGATTTACAATTTTCGGCAATTTGGGAATTATGTGTCCGATTCGGTTTCAATCCAATTAATTCCACAATCGACATTAAATCATCATCCCAAATGATTCTAATTCATCCAATGAATCAAAAAACAAAAATCACCAAGAATTTAGAGCTATGTTCTATTCGGCCAAGCCCAAATATTTGGGGAAAAATATTCCAAACACAAATCCATGAAATTGATCCAATCAATATTCAATTAAACATCAATTAAGCATATTCATTCATCCAATTTCACAAAATCATGCTCAAAATGAATTTACCCAATTTTAAGCCCTAAACATTTCATGCTCAAACCTTGCTCTATATGCCATTGTTGGTTTCTATTAAGGTCCCAAGATCAATAATAAGCATGAAATCATGTGTGAATAACAATCGAGAAGTTGCGGAATACTTACATCGAGCGGTTGAGCGACGCGACAACGAACAAAAATAGAAAACTGCTCATCTTCATTGGTTCGGCAGTGGCAGTTCACAACCCACTGGTTTTGCTCGGTTTTGGTCCTTCGTCAAGCTCCAAGCTTCGTCGAATGATTCTCGGCTCATGGGTGGACTTCTATCCACCTTCGCATGTCTCGTAAGTGTGCTAGCACTTGAGATTTTGCCACAAAATCCCACTCTTGCTCCTTCACTGCTCGGCATTTTCAAAAACCAGTGAGCAATTTTTGGCCCCCAAGGGCGTGAGAGAGAATAAGTGAATGGAAGAGAGAGTTGTGTTTGGTTTGTGAAATTTGTGTATCTTATACACTAATTTGAATTTCAAATTCATTTCACATGAATTTGGCTTTCAAAAAGCAAACCATTAAAGCCATAAATGGCACCAACCACTCACATCACTTCCATCAATCATGAATAGTGACTTGCGTCAATCACTCAAAGTGAAAGACATTCATCACATGATTGACGAATGATGTGACGCTAGATACGACTAGCGATTTGACGCTTGATTTGACTTGCGTGCCACACTCGAATTCGAAATACGAATGCGCTCGCAAATAATCTTGGGATCGGGTTCGCTAATTCCAAATTAACGAATTTTCCGTTGCGTTGTAATTAAATGATTACGCCTAGCGAAATCACTATTCATGTCGCTAACGAATTAATTCTAAATTAATTCATTCGCTCGAATTAAAATCAAATTTTAATTCAGCGTCGAAATCCAATTTCATTTAATATATCAAATATATTAATTTATCGATTAATTCCAAATTAATCGTTATCTCTCTTTAAATGATATTTTATCCCAGATAAAATATCTCCACAATTAATCCCAGATTAACTTTCTCTCTCTTCTAATTAATCCCAGATTAATTTAGAGTGCGAGTCATACGTCATCGGTGAATCTTTGGGAAGCGACCCATGAGATCCCCGGATATGTTGGCAGTAAATTCGGTCGTCGGACTATCCGAACACGTAAGTACCTCGTACTACGTTTATACCGATTTACAAGACAAGGTTGGCCTCAAGCAAAGCGTCATGCCTACCCAATTCTCCGGAAATATCCTTACAGGAATAAATGATCTATATCAGGCGTAGTATACGTAGTATTGCGTATTTCTATCCAGTATCGGATGATCACGTACTAGGCCAGGGGCTGGAATTGTGTCTGCCCCGTACGAAGCACATGTCGGATGTCTGGTGACTAGTCTCTATAATCGGATAAACATGACCTTGTCATTTTATCCCGATAGCTGCAGCATTTAAGAGAACCAGTCCCATATCCTACGTGACCATCATCTCCATATAACTGGAGTGACATTTCCGTCTTGACATCACACCAAACACACTACGATTCTAAATATACCCAGCATTGGCGTACACAGAACCTATTAAAGCCATGGACGACCGCAATCAAAGTATATTGATTGTCGCAAGTATTAGCGGTGCAAGTCTCAAGTTAAGACCAAATACACCTACCCTGATTTCGAATTTCAATAGACACATAGTCATACTACCAATGGAATTCCGAGGGGGTCTTATCCAGAGCGAAGCTGTTTCCCGTACCATCGGTAAAACACAACCTCCTATTACACTTGCATAAGTATCATATACCCAAATATATGAGAACTATGTCGTTGTTCCCTCACAACGCGCACAAGTGTAATTCTAGTCTTTTACGCATTTATCGATGTCCAATCTCGATAATACTCTGACTAGGGATATTTAATGATTTATCCTTCGTGGACTGATACTGTCTCATATCATTCTCCATCTAGGAACAAATCATAGGGACCTCCTATCATTTATATATCTAGGTGATCTAATCACAAATGATAAGAGTGCAATCTCCTTTGTCACATAGTTAACACCATGATCTGTACAAATAGTGACGCTATGGGTCATAATTGTCCAACATCCCCTACCTAAAATTTCCAATACCACTTTCATACTAAAAACCAATGCACAATCCAACTTTTTGAACTTCAAATTCACCAATTCTATATCAAATTATCATTCTCAAACAATGATTTAACCACACTAACCATGATTCAACTACCCCTTTAAGACTTCTAAGAATTTAAGTTCTAAACTTCAACAACATTTCCTTTCCTTATCAATCACTAATAAACAACCCTTACCATACTAACATCTTTATTTTATCATTAAACTTCCAAAATCCAAAAATTTAAATTTTGGGTTAAGTTTCCTTACCTTCTCCCTCTTGAATTTCTTCATTCCTTAAGCCTCCATGGTGGCTTTTCTTCTTCTTTGTTTGGTGAATAAGTGCTTAGGACTTGCTTCTTCTTCCTTCTTCTCCTTCCTTTTTTTTCTTCTTCCTTTCTTCTTCTTCTTCTTTCTTCTTCTTCTTCCATATATGTTTTCTTCTTTCCTTTTCCTTTTCATTTTAATTTTTATGAATTAGTGAATAGTAGTCTCCTTATATACTAGGGATTTTCGGATATTTGGATATTTGAAGAAAAGTGTGGAATTATGTAGAAAGTTTGAGATTTTTCCAATTGAGCCAGAAATTACTATTCATCCTAATTTTATTCTGCATTTTCGACTCATGTGTGGTCCGAATTTGGACAAATGTTCAACGCAACAGTTTTAGATCTCGATCTCATCTTTTCGACGATATAAAATTCATAAAAATTGGAGTTCTTATAAAAACATTACGGCCTAAATACCATGGGCTTTCCGGAGTGGAATATAGTAACATCTAATGTCAAATTCTCGAAGAATCTACCGATATCCATCTCACGAAAGCATATGTTTCCAAACATGGTTTACATTTTGTGACACTCGTCTTACAGTGTAACAGTAGTCAAAATCCTCGGCCGTTACAATAGTCGACTAAGATGACTGTGGCTTCTATGAAGAGGAAGGTTGTGGAGGTAGAAGAGGTCCCAAAGAATGTGATAGTGAAGATTCCACATGGGTCGACTACAATTTCATATGCTTCCAGCATTTCAAAGTTTGCCCGAGGCCTGCTAATGGAAAAAGCATGACTGAATCTATATGTAAATTGACAAAATACAGTTTCTAGATTCATATAATCATAAGATAAAGAGAATAATAAGTTTATCAATTGTATTAAGCAAATAAGTTCATCCCATAATAAAAAACAAGAATAAAATAGTTGAATACAAGAGTTCATCCTTAGCTTTACTTTAGGAGATTAGTTCTCCATGCAGAAGAAATAAACAGCGTTGATAGTTCGAAGAGACATCATCATTGGCTTCAAGTTCTAGTTCTTGTCTCTTGATTTTATGTTTCCGGCTCTTGTTTCTGAGTTTTTCCTCTGTTTTTCTCCTCTTTTTAGGATTTAGACGAAGTTGGGTTTATATAGAAAAGTCTCGGAGTCATTATATACGTCAAACATATCAAAATCAGGATTTTAAGGTGTTTCGGGGTGCCGCGGCGTTGGTCTTTGGGCACCACGGAACCCAACTCTCGGCCACTTTGATTGGACGTTGCTTCTGGGGCGTGTCGCGATGCCTAGAGTTGGCGCGTCACGACGCATGGCGGGGGAAGAATTCTGGTTTCGTGCTTTCTTCATTTTCGGTCTTCCCGTGTTCTTCCGATGCACCCGTAAGGTTCCGAAACATGTGTAATTGCTTCAATCTTCATGTTCCATTACTTCCTAATAACAAAGCATAAAATAAACTCTAATTAAGATTAAATACATAATAAATAAGCCGAATGTAGACACTGTATTTTTGCATGAGCCTTGTATGGAGACACTACCTGAAAAGTTGCGGAAGTTGCGGGAAACGAATGCTGGAAGGAAAGAAAACCTCCAAAATTAGCACCTCATAGGATTCGGCCTCACTAGCTAGCCTCGGACTCGCTCAGCCGTTGTTTCAAAACCCCGAACACATGACCGGCCCACTACCCTGCAACCCACACAATCGGCCCAAGGTCCATACAATCCACCATCCACACGCCCAAGATACCATCTACAACGCCCAAACCTTCCTAAAATAGCTAAAATCCCATGCAAAACACATGCTAAAATCCCCTCAAATCACTTTCCAATTTAACAAAGATTTGAAATACCATGCAAAACACATGCTCAAATTCCCTCATCAACACTTTTCAATTAAAAAGATTTGAGATCTCCATTACCAAATTTACAAGATTATATTCCAAAATAATTTTCCTGGATTTGTTTCCCTTTTTGGAGATCCATCCAAATCATTATAAAAAGGGACCAAGTTTCATCTTTGGGGGGAGCTCTCTTTTCTTACACTTGGGCATGAGCCATCACCAACAAAACCCTAAGGACTCTCTTCTATTCTTCTTCTTTAAACCCTAGCCGAAACACACACCACAAATGAAAAACCTCATCTTGGACTGAAAACAAACAACAACAACAAAAAAACAAAGAAAGCCAAGAAAGAAACAACCGACCAAGCCTTAAAAAACAAACAACAACCGGCCAAACAACAAAAAAAAAGACAGACACCAAAACAATAATGAGAGAAAGGCCACGTGAAGCCACCTGGACGTGGATAAAGAAGCAGCACGTGAAAATGGCAAAAGCATAACAGAACCAGCAAGCAACAGTGGCGTGAACAAAGAAGTGGCACGTGAAAATAGCAAAGCAGAATAGAACCAGCAAGCAATAATGGCGTGAACAACAAACAGCCCCCACCGTGAAACAACAACCCAAGAAAACAACCAAAAAATTGAAAAACAACCCCAAAAACACCAACCAGAAAACCGAACAACCAACAACCCAAGAAAATAACCAGAAAATCGAACAAACAGCACCCAAAAACCAACCAGAAAATCGAACAAACAGCAACAAAAATAACCAGCCCAAAAACAGTGAAGAAACCACTAAAAAACAGAAGAAAACAACCTCAAAAAACAGTAAAAATAGCAGCCTAAAAATAGCAAACAGCAAGCCAAAAACAGCAACCAAAAATAGCAAAACAGCGAGCAGAAACAGCTAAATAGTGAGCAAAAGTAGCAAAACAGCAAACCAGCAATCCTTCTGGCGACAGCCTAACGCAGTTTCAAGAAAACAACTTAAAAGGTAAGACCTGAGGGCACCCTATTTATTTTTATAGTTCCGGATACGGCATGCCTGGCTGGACGTGAAATATGTTCAGCTGGTATGCGAAGTCCTACATTAAAGACGGCCAAATTTCTGGTCACATTATTTTTTTTTTCTTCTTCGGTATTTTATTATTTATTTTTTTAGTGTTGTTTATCTTATTATTTATTCATTCACTTCCATCGTTATTTATTATTCCGCATTTATTTTTCTATTTAGCTTTTTGTCTATTTATTTTTATTGTTATTTTATTATTTCGCCCCCCTTTTTTATGACCGTTTACATTTCATTGATGGTTATGTGTGTTATTATCCCTTGTGGTATATCGGATGGAAACCCATATGTAAATTTCGTAGCCGAATCTGAATGGACGATATTGCGGTCTGTACTTGGGATATAACTCCACGTACCACTCGGGAAATACTCATATATGCATGATTAATCCCCATTTTCTTTACTATTTATTTATTGATGCTTTATTTGCTTTTGATTATTATGATTCTTGTTACCGTACCTTATATTTCTTAATTTAATTTTCTTTTATTTATATTAATGTTTATAGGTGTGAAAATTTGTGTGTTTATTTGAATTATCTTGCATGAACTGCATAAGACTTGGCTATACCATTGTGTGAACCCATCCATTATACTGGCATAAGTAAGGGACCATTCTGAACCCAACGGTTTGAGGTCTTCCCTTGTGAGGGGTGAGTGCGGCCTTAAATCTTTTCCTAGTTCACACTAGGTTGTGGCTCCTTTATTATCTGGTTTAGTCCCTCGTGGGCTACTTCGTACTCTCTATGAGCAGCGTGCCCAATAGTGTCGTGGTCGCCTAGCATCATAGGCATAGTGGTAAACCCCACTTCGCTCCTACACCGAGTTAACGGTATTCAAAATACACTTTCGTGCACTTATCACTTATCTATAAAATCATTTAAGATGGATAACGTTCCAGCTGTTCTGAATGGGTCTTCCATCTACAGTTCTTAACTTGTACGCTCCTTGTCCAACGACTTTCATGACAATGTATAGGCCTTCCCAGGTTGGCCCAAGTTTTCCATCCCCAACTTCTTTAGTGTTTTGAAAAATCTTGCGTATGACCCAATCCATTTCCTTTAATATTCTGCCCTTGACATTTTTGTTAAAGTACTTGGTCATTCTTTGTTGATGGGCATCAAGTTGTATGGAGCCTTGTTCTCTTAGTTCATCAATTGTATCAAGGCTATGATTCATTAGTTGTCGATTCGAATCTTCCTCGAGCCATTGGTAGCGTGGGGATGAGATAATTCTCTCGGCCAAACGCTAGTGAGAATATGGTTTCTCGAGCGGTTGTTCTGTAGGACCACAAAACTCCTGATAGTTCATCTGCCCAAGCTCATTTTGCTATCTCCAATCTCTTCTTCATCGTGTTCATAATCGTCTTGTTGGAAGACTCGGCTTGACAATTGGCTTGTGGGAAGCGTGGGGTTGAAAAGCTTAGTTTGATTCCCCAATCTTGCAAAAGTCTTGTGAACAGTGGTTGATAAATTATGAACCATTTTCATTCACAATCTCTCTTGGTAACCCAAATCGATATATGATCTTTTTCCAAACAAAGGTTTGCACTTCGCGGTCTCGTATTTTAGCAAAGGCTTCTACTTCAATCCATTTGGAGTAGTAGTTTGTAAGTGCAAGCATGTAGACTCGTATTCCTGGGGCGGTTGGGAGTTTTCCTACAATATCCATTCCCCACTTCATGAATGACCAAGGAGAAAAAATAGGCTTGAGTTTTTCGGGTGGTAGGTGTGAGACTAGGGCAAATTTTTGACATTTTTCACATTTACGGCTGAAATCTGCAAAGTTAGCTCACATTGTAGGACAATAGTAACCTATCGTATGGGTTCCACACGCCAGGCTCCTCCCAGCAGAGTGATTCCTACATTCTCCTTAATGAAGTTTGGTTAATACGTGTTGGGCTTCTTCGGGAGTTAGGCACATGAGGTAGGGTCCAGAGAAAGATCTCTTCAAGAGTTGTCCATCATAGAGAGTGAACCTTGCAACCTGTCGTTGGACTTTCCGAGCTTCAATTTTTTCTTCTAGGAGAGTGCCCTCTTGTAAGAACTTCACTAAAGGCGTCATCCATGAGTCTCCTGGAGTGATTGAAGTGACTTCCTTTGTTTCTTCCTTCTAAATGGTTGGCCACTGCAAATATATCACCGGGATAGACTGGGGTTTGTACCCTTGTCTTTTCGAGCCGAGGGTGGCCAAAACGTCTACCTGAGTGTTTTCATTCCTGTGAACTTGCGATATCATGAGTGCCTTAAATGTCGACTAAATTTATTTCACCTTCTTCAAGTGGGAGGCCATTTGTGAGTCATGTGCTTGATATGGCCCTTGCAATTGGTTGACAATTAACTGAGAGTCTGACTTTACTTCTATCTTATTGGCTCCCAATTCTTTGGCCAATGTCAAACTAGCTATCAGAGCTTCATACTCGACTTCGTGTTGGTTACTTTGAAACCACACTTAACTGCCTACTGTAGTGTGTCGCCTTCAGAAGTGGTGATCACAACTCTCAACCTACAGCCTCGCTTGTTGCTGGATCCATCGACTGTGAGTTTCCAAGTGGTTATTGACTAGACACATTGGATATCTAATTCAGCAGGAACTTGTAGGCTGGGACAAAATTCAACTACGGAGTTGATAGGGCTTGAGACTTGATAGTGATCCATGGTTGGTAAGTGATGTCGTGCTCTCTAAGCTCCACAGCCCATTTCGTCAGTCTCCCAGAGAGCTCGGGCCTATAGAGTATGCTCATCAAGGGGTAGAAAGTGTAGACAATGATTGGATGCCCTTAAAAATAAGGGCATGGCTTCCAATCCGCTATTATTAGAGCAAGTGCCAACTTCTCTATTTGGGTGTAGCCTAATTCCTCATCGAGTAGAGCTTTGCTCACATAGTAGACTGAGAGTTCGATCTCTTCTTCTTCTCTGATCAAGACTGTACTGACTGTTTACTCAAAAACCCCTAAATAGAGAAAAAGTCTTTCATTGTCGACTGCCTTTAATAGAAGTGGTGTAGTGATCAAATACATCTTAAGTTCTTTCAAAGCTTCTTCCCTGGTTGGGGTCCATTCGAAGTTCTTTCCTTTCTTAAGGGCAGAAAAGAACAAAAAAAATTTATCTGTAGACTTGAAAATGAACCTGTTCAGAGCTACAATCCTCCCTGCAAGTCACATGACGTCTTTCGGGCTGGTAGGAGAGAGGACATTAATGATGGATTAAATATGATCAAGATTGGCTTCTATCCCTTATCGAGTGACCATGTAGCCAAGACATGACATATTTTGTGGGGTTCAACTTTATGCCATATTTTCTCATTGTGTTGAATGTCTGCCCTAGGTGGGCGAGATGTTGTTTGGCTTCTAATGATTTTACCAACATGTCGTCTGTGTAGACCTCCATGGTTTTCTCAATTTATTGAGAGAAAATCTTGTTGACCAGACGTTAGTAGGTGGCTCCAACGTTCGTGAGCCCGAATGGCATCACTTTGTAGCAATAGATACCTCTATTGGTTACGAAGGCTGTTTTCTCTTGGTCGTTTGGATGCATGAGGATTTGATTGTAGACAAAGTAGGCATCAATAAAGCTTAATAACTCATGTCAAGCTGTAGCGTCGACCATCAAATCAATGTGAGGTAGAGAGAATGAATCTTTCAGGCACGCTTTGTCAAATCTGTGAAGTCGATGCAGAATCGCCACTTCCCATTCTTCTTTCAAACTATGACTACCTTTGCAAGCCACTCTGGATATTGGACTTCTTTGATGGCTCCATTTTGTAACAATTTTTGAACCTTTTCGTCGATGATTTGATTCCTTTCTAGAGCAAACTTTCTCCTCTTTTGTCTGACATGAGGGTAGTCTGGGTCTACATGAAGTTCATGAGTAATCAACTCAAGATCTATCCCAATCATATCCTTGTGTGATCATGTGAAGCGGTCGTGTCTCTCCTTTATGAAATTTATTAAATCAGCTCGTAGCTTGGGTTGTAAATTAGCCCCAATTTGAGCTTTATGATCAGGATGCTCTAGGTGAATCTAGACCTCGTCGAGCTCTTCAATGTTTGGCGGATTAGTTTTGGTAGTACGAGATCCTTCCTGTAATTGCTATGCAGACTGAAGCTATCCTTTTAGGGTCGTCTGATAGCAACTTCTGGAGGCGAACTTGTCCCTCTTTATTTCTTGGATCCCCCACTTTGTAAGTAATTTTAATATTTGATGGTAGGTGAATGAGACTGCCTTTCATTTCATGAATCCAAGGATGGCCAACAATCAAATTGTAGGCTGAGGGACAATCCAAGACCAAGAATGTGGTCAGTTTATTGATTCCTCTGGCGTAGACTGAAATAGATATTTCTGTCATTGTCAACTTCTGTTCTCCATTGAATCATATCAGCACAGTCGATCGTTGGTTTTTCTTTTCTGATTCAGCCCCCATATCTACAAGGGCAGTGGCAAAGATAATGTTGGCTGAATACCCTGTATTAACCAGCACTCGTTTGATCATGAAGTTTGCAACCTTCAAAGAGATCACCAGAGAATCATTATGAGGGTTCATCTGAATGGATCTACTATCGTCTAAAAATTTGATCATCAGTTTGGTGAACATCCCTTCTATTGACATTGTAGTATGGGGAATGCCCATTGTAGTTGCTCTTAAATGTTGCTTGGCAGTCGAGTAAGAGACGCTACTTACTTCAAATCCACCTGAAATAAAATTAACTGTATTATTTATTGGTGGTGGTGGTGGGGGGCCGTCTCCCCTTTAGTCCCTTTCGGGCCAACGTAGCATTGCCTTTCTCTATGAGCAAGTCTTTTCAAAATCCCTTATTTAGTAGTTCCAGGACTTCCAATCTTAATGTCACACAATCAGCTGTCGTATCGATGTAGTCTCGATGAAATTCACACCATCTACTAGTGTCTTTACTGGTAGAACCGTCCCTGAAGCGTGGGGGCCATCTTACTTCGTTCCTCATTTTTTTTAAGACTGAAACCAATTCTCCTATGGAAACAGTAAAATTGTAGTCTGGAAGTCTTTGTCTGTTTGGAGATACTATGTCTTGGACCTTGTAAGGTAAAGGTTGGCGGTTGAAATCCCGGTTAAGAGGGCGATTCTCCCTCCTCTAATGGGTCCTCCTGTCTACTGGTTGGGGTGATTTGCCTGTAAATTCTTTATGTCGTTTGGGAATGTTCTGTATTCTATCATTTTGTAAGCTAGAGGAACTTTCTCTCTTCGTGTTCCTTTTGTATTCCTCCCATCTGATTTCGATTTGGGCTCGAGCCATGGCCTGATCCAAATTGTGGCATCAAAATTGGTCAGTTTTTTTTGAAGCCCACTATCTGCGAGTAGGCCATTCCTGAAGGCTTCCATTGGTATAGGCTGATGGAGATCCGGAATGGATATTCTCTCCTTGTTGAAATGGGCCATATAGCTTTGCAAGGATTCTCATTTTCGTTGTTGGATTGTTTTGAGGTCGTCTCTGGTTTTCTCGAGCTTACAAGAGCTCGCAAAGTGCTCCACAAACTTATCTGCTAGCTATTGGTATGACCCAACTTTGCGGCTACAGGGTCTGGTGTATGTTCGCTGCCTGAAGCCATGATTTGTCGTGTTGAAAGGAATCCTAGACTGAGATCTTTGTTTGCTATAAATCGCTAAGGCCCCACGGTGGTCGCCAAATTGTGGACACTAGATTTCACCGGAGGTCCACAATCGAGAATTTATTTGAAGAGGCACTAACGATCCTGCAAAACAAAGATAGAGTGAATAAGGAGTCTCTACCCACCAGTGTGATGGGTGTCGTAGGTACTCTGACGCTCAAGTCAATGACCGGCGTAATCACATGCGTATAACGCAAGCGCACTTATCGTTCAAGTAGTATAAAAAGTATCAATCCCACGAGAAATTAATACCTAATCTATTAATTTTATGAGGTCAAATGATTACTAGTATCTAACAGGTTGATTGATTGATGGTGATGATTTTAAACTTAAAAACAAGTAAATAAAATTTCTTGAAAGTAGGTTTAAGAAATTCAATATTAAGGAACTATCTAGGGTTGTGAATCTTTCTAATATCTTTTAAAAGATGAAGTAGTTATTTCATGTTTATGTAATAAATTGGTTTACTAACCTGGAACACGAAATTATGCAAAAGCCTCTGTCGATGGTCAGACGCAAATACCCAGTTTAACCCAATTGAACTATATGTCTATGTCAACCAAATTACCTAGATTCATTAAGTTTAAGTTCCAATTATGGCTACCCCCCGCCCGACAGGTATATGTCTATCATGTAAGGAAATCTATTAAATGGTTATTTATCCTCAAGGAAGATCGTGGGCTACTAAGTCTAAGGCTGAAACCTAAAATTCCTTTGTCAAGTTTATTTTAGATTTACCAGATCAATCTTATTAGTGGCAAATTAACAAGACACATTAAGCTTAAGACTTAATAAGCAAACCTTTAAATTACCCAAACTACAAAATAACCGCTTATAAACCGATGATATTAGAATTCATCACAACCATAGATAACTAACTTAGTTACGACACATAACTAGGGCAAGTAAAAACTTAAAAGTAAAAAAAACATAAAATAAAATGCTGAAAAGTAAATACGGTAAAGTAAATACTGAAAAGTAAAATTACAAAAATAAAATGCTACAGTTAAAGGATCTACTTTTACTACTACTATTTTAGATATCTCCCTTAATATAATATATTAACTTGTGTGATATTACCAACCAGTCATATAGGCGGTAACCTGATTAAGTCAAATTAAGTCCATAAGTCAGCCATATAGGCGAAAATTACCAACTGACCAACCAGGCGGTATCCATGCTTAGTCAGATTAAAACCAGTTTATAATTGATTAACAGCCGACCAATATAGCGGTATCCTTGTTAAGTCAAATTTTAAGTAGTGAATATATTATAATTAAGAGAGATTAATATAAATAGCAGTAATAAAAGTTTTACCTTTCACCTTAGCAGTGGGAAGTTGCCTCATCATATTGAATAGTAAAAACTGAAAAAGTAAAGAAAGTAAATTATTATTACAGAACGTAATTAAAATTAATTACAAAATTGAAATTTAAAGAAACTAGATATAAAACTCCCTATTTACATCAGAGAATTCAGAGAGGAATGTACATCTGAAACTGAAACCTCGAGCTGAATTTATAGGCCTCGGTAAGGTGTGTGAGTCACGACGCGCGCTTCGCTTCGTGACGCGCCACTTGTTGCGCTCTGGTTGGCTACTTCATATTCTTATCCGATGACGTGGTGATGTGGATAATTGACTCAATAATTGTGCTGACGTGGTGATGACATGGCAACACGTGGCGAAAGTGATTGTCAGCACCGTAGGATTGTGACACGTGGCACGCTGTGATTGGCTGATGATGACGTGGCGCTGACGTGGCGAGTTGACTCGGTCTATTACTGATGTGGACAATGACGTGGCTGACACGTGGAGTGACATCTAGCGACACGTGGCGATGGCGATTGTCGGCACCATATGATGATGACACGTGGCACGGCGCACGTTAGCAGATCGGCTGTGATGTTGACACGTGGCACGGCGTAAGTTAGCAAAGTCAAACTTCTCAGATTCTGACGCGTGTCCCTGACGCATATTAGCATGGTAGGGCGCATGTTAGGGGTCGTGTCGCGGGCAACGTGTCGCGACGCGCAAAATGACCATTTTGCCCTTTTTGTCATTTTTCACTGTTTTGGCCCAAAATCACCTCTAGAATGTCCTGAAACTTTATTTATCTACAAAATAACACAAAACACATCAAAATATTCACAAAACTCAAGAAACTATACAAAATATTAAGTTAAATGAGTGGGAAATAGTGATATAATTACCACTCATCACACCCCCAAACCTAATATTTTGCTAGTCCTCGAGCAAAACACAGAATAAAATAACATAAACATCTTTAAAATAGAATTTAACTAAGCCACTTTTGTAGGGATCACGGTTGAATTTAGTGTATGCAACAAGCCTTTAAACCCCTAGGTGTCCCTAGTGGACGAGTTGTAGTCTCGTGAGGGTTTACAACAATGATACCCACAAACATTTTACAAAAGTAAAAAGGTAGTGAAAGTAATGCACACAAAAGCAAAAAGACAAGAGAAAAAAGAATAAAGAAGTTAGTGACTAATCAGGTGAAACTTCTACTCCAAGTCACTAGTTGTTTTCTTTCTTTCTAAATTACCGAATAAGTAAATTCTCCAATTATATTTACCATTCTCCATATAAATAGCCAACAAAATATTAATCAACTCATTTTTGCCCACAACAGTCACAAGTGCAGTTGATAAGAGAGTAATATTTTTGTCCTAAAGTTTTATCAGAATTCACACCTTTTTTCAGCAGTGGAATAATTTTTCTCATTTTTCTGATTTCTTTCTTTGATTTTTTGTTTTTTTTTATATACAATATCTTCCATCTATGTAGCGAGTGTTGGGTCGGTGGCTCCCAAACCAGTTGGCTTTAGGGCACCAAGTGTTAAGACACCCCTACAGACTTAATTACAAAAACTTCATATATATATATTTTTGCAACATCCTTGATCCATGTAGCGAGCTTTGGGCCAGTGACTCCCAAACCAGTTGGCTTTAGGGCACTAGGTGTTAAAACACCCCTACGGACTTAATAACTCGGATCTCATATGTTTTTTTTTTTACTCCATCACTTTTTGAAATGCTTCCTCCAATTAAACTAGAGCACTGAATATTACAAACTTTTCAATTACAACTCATGTCCGTATGTTACCATGCATGTTGATAATACCTGCCAACTGAGCATGTGAATATCCATTTTAGTCAATTTTATGGAGAATTCACATATTAAATAATTTAAAAGGAAATAAAAAAAATTAACTTGTTTCGAAAATGCTTTGAAATACGTATCAGTAGTGGGAACTCCTTACACGCTATCTCTTACCAATTTCACCTTTTTAGTCAAAATAAAAACAAAAACGCAAAATATTTTTGTAATTTTTGAATATTTTTCAAATTTTTTTGTATTTTTAGAAAAATTTTGGACTAAAAATAAAAACAACACACAACTAAAAACAAGATACCTATCAACTAATTCCATCCCCCAAACCTAAATGAGACATTGTCCCCAATGTCTTAAACAGTAGAAGAAGAGTTTAGAAGATAGTAGCTGGTTAACTGAAATTCTACACGAAAAGTTAAAGGTTAAGATCCAAATTAATCCGACACCTCTTACCATGATCGTCCTCAGACCAATTTATCTTTGGTCAATTAGATCCGGAGCAGTTCTAGCAGTGAAGATGAGTTCTTTTAAAGGTTTTGACACGAACCCATTTCTCCGGGCATCGTCAAGAAATACACAAAGAAAATCATAAAATCCTTCAACGTTGTACAGTCCAAGCGGTTTCTAGTGTATGTTCAGGTTCGCCCAAGATAACACTGTAAGAATTTCCTCCAATGTACCCAAGCCACCTGGAAAAGCAATAAAAGCATCAGCACGGTTAATCATTTCTACCAATCGTTCACACATACATGGCACGATCAGTTCCTCTCTGTTTGATGGTCCAATAAGATTTGCTTCTGCCAAGAGTTTTGGGATGATTCCCAAAACGTGACTACCTCCCTCCTGTACAACTTTTGAAACGATCCTCATAAGTCCAAGATTGCCTCCGCCATATACTAAGTGCATATTCTTTGCAGCTAAGACTCGACCCAATTCATGTGTTGCTTCTACGTATTGTGGCTTAACACCAACACTAGTACCGCAAAACACACAGATGTTTTCAACTCATCTTCTTGAAGTGGCTTCCATGTTTTACTCTGGATGTCTTCAAAAGTGCAATGATGAGTTGAATTTATAACACCTGAAAATAGTGAGTAAAATAATAGAACTAGTACCTACCAAATGATAATTATTAGTTAACAGTAAAATAAATCATGATAGTCAAAAAGGTGTGGATCCTGTTGGAGAAAATAAAAAAAACAACAAAACAAATTATAATTATTAGGAAAAGACAAAGAGATATAATATTTACAAATATTTATGGCTTAATTGACGTTTATGCGTCAGGGACATGCTTCACATCCAATTTTCTTATAAATTGGCAAACATGGTCTTTTTGAGTCAGTTTCCCGAGACTTAATTGTTGTCTTTCTTTTTGAAATTGTGTATGTAATTTGCGAAAGGCTATGTGAACATATCCATTGGGATGCGTCTCAAGAGTCGAAGATATATCATCTAAAGACTCCTTACTCAAGCCATCCTTAATGAATTTAATTTTGTCTTCGCGATTATCAGACACCATTCCTAAAGAACGACAACGAGTATTGCAATTCCAGTGTGCACATTTGTAACAAACACCCATTTTCTTAGCTCTACGTTTCTTTGCATAGGTGCTTCTTCCAAAACCAGGCAGATGTGAAATAAAAGAGTCAGAAGACTCACCTGCCAATCGGACCCGTGCTTCAATAATCCAACGAATATCAGTTGGAATACCTTTGATCATCAGTAGTCTCATCCGTTCCAAGCGAGCTTTGTAGACTTTCATCAGAGATTTTTTAGGGAGAGAAGGAAATTGCTTGTGAAGATTTGTGAGAACTTCTTCAACACAAAAATAAAACACACCAGATCATAATATATACACAAATTGCATGGGTTGCGTCCCTGCGAGTGCTAACTTTAATGTCGTCAGATAGACGTGACTTCTCAAACGTTAGGCTGGATCTGAAAGTGTGACACTTTCTTTTTGTCGTTCAAATGATTCTCCCCAGTAGTGCTTGACACGCTGACTGTTAACCTTGAATGTGTTGTTGGTGTTGAGATCCAGTAACTCAACAGCTCTATATGGAAAAACCTGAGTGATCTCAAATGGACCTGACCACCTTGATTTCAACTTTCCAGGGAAACGTTTCAACCGTGAATTGTACAACAACATTTGCTGCCTTGGTTCCAACTGTTGTGCACTATTTTTCGATCATGTCATTTCTTGGTCTTTTCTTTGTACAATCTGGCATTCTCATAAGCCTGTAAGCGAAATTCCTCCAATTCGTTGAGTTGATGGAGTCTTTTCTCTCTTGCAGCTTGTGGATCAAGATTCAACTTCTTAGTGCCCAGTACGCCTTGTGCTCAAGCTCAACTGGAAGATAACATGTTTTTCCAAACACCATTTGATATGGGGACATACCAATGGGTGTCTTGTAAGCTGTTCGATAGGCCCATAATGCGTCATCCAGTTTTGTAGACCAGTCCTGCCTTGTTGATCCAAGGGTTCTTTCTAGGATTCTTTTGATTTCCCTGTTTGAAACTTCAACCTGTCCATTTGACTGTGGATGATAAGCAGTGGAAACCTTGTGAGTAACTCCATATTTGGATAGGAGTGCATCGAAGTATCTGTTGCAGAAATGTGAGCCACCATCACTGAAAATTGCCCGAGGTGTTCCGAACTGAGTGAAAATATCTTTTTTAGGAATTTGATCATCACTTTTGAATCATTGGATGTCAGTGCAATTACTTCGACCCATTTGGAGACATAGTCTACAGCAACCAGGATGTACAGGTTTCCGAATGATGGAACAAAGGGTCCCATAAAATCAATACCCCACACATAAAAAACTCTACTTCCATAATATTTTGCAATGGTCCTTCATTTCTCCTGGAAATATTCCATGTTCTCTGGCACCTGTCATATTGAAGAGCAAAAAGATAAGCATCTTTAAAAATAGTGGGCCAGAATAAACCTGATTGTAGGACTTTGGTTGCAGTTTTATTCCCGCTGAAGTGTCCGCCATATGGTGATGAATGACAGTGCTGCGAAACACTGTTGACTTCCTCATGTGGAACACAACGCCTCAGTAATTGATCAGCACAGCGTTTGAACAGGTATGGCTCATCGCAGACATAGTGTTTGACTTCTTTGAAGAATTTCTTCCTTTGCTGAGTTGTCTATTCCAACGGCCATTTTCCTAAGACAATAAAGTTGACATAGTCAGCATACCAAGGGACATCCTGCTGTTTCATGGCAAACAGATGTTCATCTAGAAATTTTCTTTGATTGTCAGTTCTTTGCCAGCTGTTTCTTCTCCATTCGCAAGCCCCGATAGATGATCTGCCACTTGGTTCTCTGTCCCTTTCATGTCTCTGATCTCCACGTCAAATTCTTGTAGAAGAAGTATCCAACAGATCAATCTGGGTTTGGCATCTTTCTTTGTGATCAGATATTTGATTGTTGAATGATCTATGTAGACCACCACTTTGGGACCCAGCAAATAGGAGCGGAATATGTCAAAAGCGTACACAACTGTGAGCAACTCATTTTCAGTGGTTATGTAGTTGAGTTTGAGATTCATTCAAAATTCTGCTGGAGTAGTAGATGGTGTGGAAAATCTTTGCTTTGCGTTGTCCCAAAACTACACCTACAGTAAAATCACTAGCATCGCACATGACCTCAAATGGAAGAGTCCAGTCTGGTGCTACAATGATAGGGGCATAGACCATCTTCTGTTTTAAGATCTCAAAAGCTTCATGGCAATCTTTGGGGAAGTTAAAAGACACATCCTTCTCCAGAAGATTGCAAAGAGGTTTAGCAATCTTGGAAAAGTCTTTGATAAATCTCTTGTAAAAGCCAGCATGCCAAGAAAGCTCTGAATCCCTTTGACTGATGTTGGTGGAGGTAATTTCTCAATTGTTTCGATCTTTCTTTGTCTACCTCGATTCCTTTTGTGAGACCCGATGTCCAAGAACAATGTCTTCATGTACCATGAAGTGGCATTTCTCCTAGTTAAGTACCAGGTTGGTATCTTCACATCTTTGTAACACATGTTCCAAATTTTACAAACAGTGGTCAAAAGAATCTCCAAACACAGAGAAGTCATCCATAAAAACTTTCATACTCTGCTTCAGCATGTCTGAGAAGATGGTCATCATGCAACGCTGAAATGTGGCGGGAGCATTATATAATCCAAATGGCATTCTGCGGAAAGCAAAAGTACCATAGGGACATGTAAATGTGGTTTTTTCCTGATCTTCTGGGGCGATAGCAATCTGATTGTATCCTGAATATCCGTCCAGAAAGCAATAGAACTCATGTCCCGCCAGTCTATCTAACATCTGGTCAATAAATGGTAGCGGAAAATGGTTCTTCCTTGTTGCTTTGTTCAGCTTCCGGTAGTCCATGCATACTCTCCATCCAGTCACTGTTCTTGTTGGAATCAGCTCGTTCTTTTCATTGGTGACAACAGTAATTCCTCCTTTCTTCGGTACACACTGCATATGACTCACCCAAGTGTTGTCTGAGATGGGGTATATGATGCCAGCATCCAACCATTTGATGATTTCTTTTTTCATGACCTCCTTCATTATTGGATTGAGTCTCCATTGATGCTCCACTATGGGTTTGTACTCATCGTTCATCAGAATCTTGTGCATGCAAAATGATGGACTAATGCCTCGAATGTCTGTTATAGTCCAACCAATGGCTCTCTTGTGTTTCGTAATACTCTTAACAACTTTTCTTCATGCTCTAATGTTAGCGAAGAAGAAATAATAACAGGTAATTCAGAAGATTTTCCAAGAAATGCATACCTGAGATGGCTCGGAAGTAACTTCAGCTCTATCTATGGTGGTTCTTCAATCGAAGGCTTGATTCGATCTTTCTTTGGCAGTTCCAGGCTTTCCACTTGTGGTGTCGATTTGAATCGGAATGATTTGTCAAGGTAGTTGATACATTCCAGGATTTCAACATCTAGCTCGCTGTCAGTCATGTTGGTGATGCAAGCTTCAAGTTTGTCCATGAGAGTTGTATCAATATCCTGGATGAGGCTATCAACAACGTCAAAACTGAAACATTCTTCCTCATTTTCTTCACTTGGGAATTTCATGGCTTTGAAAACATTGAAAGTAACTTCTAAGTCCTGAACTTTCATAGTCAGTTCTCCTTTTTGTACATCAATCACAGTTCGTCTTGTCGCCAAGAATGGTCTTCCAATGATGATAGGTACATCTTTGTCATCTTCCATGTCAAGAATAATGAAATATGCTGGGAGAATGAGTTTGTCGACTTTGACTAGCACATCTTCAATGCTCCTCTCAGAAATACGAGCGTTCGATCAGTAAGTTGTAGTGAGACTGAGGTAGGCATTACTTCTCCAATTTGCAGTTTCCTATAAATAGAAAAAGGCATCAAATTAACATTTGCACCTAAGTCATATAAAGCCTTACCGATATAATGTTCTCCAATGGTGCATGAGACAGTGAAACTGCCAGGATCTTTCAACTTCGGGGGAAGTTTCCTTTGAATGATGGCACTGCATTCTTCTGTCAATACTACTGTCTCATAATCTCCCAATCTTCGTTTTCGTGAAAGAATATATTTCATGAATTTGACATAGCTGGGAAGGCTTCTGCAAATGGGATGTTGATGTGCAACTTTTTGAAAACCTCCAGGAATCGAGAAAACTGCTTGTCCAGTTTGTTTTTCTGAAGACGCTGAGGAAAATATGGAAGTGGAATGATCTGATCTTTTTCTTTTTCCTTTGCTTCTTTTTCCTCCATCTGTGGAATTGCATATTTTGGAAGTTCTTCAATTGTTGCCTTGATTCCAACATCTTTGTTGATTTAAGTACCGCTTTTCAAAGTAATGGCTTGACATTGCTCCTTCCCTCGGTTCCTTGGATTTGGTTCTGTATTGCTGGGAAGATTTCATGTCGGTCTGTAACTCAGAGCATTGGCTAGTTGTCCAATTTGATTCTCCAGTGCTTTGATGGAAGCATATTGGCTTTGAAATATAGCATCATATGCTGTTTGTTGCTTTTTGAACATCTCTGCAATCCATTCTTTCATTTCTGGTTCTTTTTCATGTTCCTGACCTTTGTTCTGTTGTTGAAATCCTGGTGGTGGATAGTTCCGCTGTTGGAATCCAGGTGGTGGATTGTTCTTTTGCCTTGAATTGTTGCCCCATGAAAAATTGGGACGATTCCTCCACCCTGGGTTGTAGGTGTTGAAATATGGATTTTTCCCCTATCTGTTGAAATTGTTAACATAATTCACCGTCTTTTCAAGTTGGTTTGGTTCTGGTGCTCCTCTATATGGTGAACTTGTGGATCTAGTGGTAAGAGTCTCCATGAATTTGCATATCTGATCCAGCTTGGCGTTGATTGCTGTATTGGCTCCAACTTCATAAATTCCTGCAATTCTTTGGATCATGCTCATTTCTGTTGGCCACAATGAATTGTTGTTGGCCATTTCTTCGATTAGGTTACAGGCTTGATCTTCTCCTTTAGCCATTAAAGCTCCTCCAGCAGCAGCATCAATTGTGGTTCTCATTAGTCCAGAAAGTCCATTATATAAAGTTTGGACTTGAAGCAATTTTGGAATCTCATGGTGAGGACATTTTCGGAGCAAATCTTTGTACCTTTCCCAAGCTTTGTAGAGAGTTTCCGAGTCTTATTGTACAAAGGATGTGATGTCATTCCTCAGCTTTCCAGTTCTGGCTTGTGGAAAGTACTTTGCAAGAAATTTGGTGGCTAAAGTATTCCAAGTTGTGATGGAACCTGCTGGTAGTAAATGTAGCCAAGCTTTAGCTCTGTCTTGCAAGGAGTATGGAAAAACCCGCAGTCTCATTGCTTCTTCAGCTTCTCGGTTGTAATTGAAGGTGCCGCAAACTTCCAGAAAGTTGCTGATGTGGGAATTAGGATCTTCAGTTGCTTTTCCCCCAAACTTCACTGACTGCTGAATCATCTGAATGCATGTTTTGATGTCACACGTATTTACTGGTAAATGAGGAAGTACAATACAGGAAATAAAGCCGTCGACCATCGGAATGGTTCTGTCTCGAATGGGTATTGGTGGTGCAACTTCCAGATGTTCAGGTTCCATGTTAACTAAAGCTTATTGGCCTTCTCGCCTTTCCCTTCTCAACTGTTTGATGGTTCTTTCAATTTCAGGGTCAAACGGTCGGAGTTCAAAGCTTCTGGTTCATCTCATGTAGTTTCTGAGAACCTGAAACATAAGAAAACAAAAATAATAAGCAAAAAGAAATTTGATACAAGTAAAGGTATCTAACCTCAAAACTAATAGTGAAAGATAAATAAGTCCCCGGCAACGGCGCCAAAAACTTGACCGGCGTAATCACACGCGTATAACGCAAGTGCACGTTTCGTTCAAGTAGTATAAAAAATATATATCCCACGAGGACTTAATACCTAATCTATTAATTTTATGAGGTCAAATGATTACTAGTATCTAACAGGTTGATTGATTGATGGTGATGATTTTAAACTTAAAAACAAGTAAATAAAATTGCTCGAAGTAGGTTTAAGAAAATTCAATATTAAGGAACTATCTAGGGTTGTGAATCTTTCTAATATCTTTTAAAAGATGAAGTAGTTATTTCATGTTTGTGTAATAAATTGGTTTACTAACCTCGAACACGAAATTATGCAAAAGCCTATGTCGATGGTCAGACGCAAATACCCAGTTTAACCCAATTGAACCATATGTCTATGTCAACCAAATTACCTGGATTCATTAAGTTTAAGTTCCAATTATGGCTACCCCGCCCGACAGGTATATGTCTATCCTGTAAGGAAATCTATTAAAGGGTTATCTATCCTCAAGGAAGATCGAGGGCTACTAAGTCTAAGGCTGAAACATAAAATTCCTTTGTCAAGTTTATTTTAGATTTACCAGATCAATCTTATTAGTGGCCAATTAACAAGACATATTAAGCTTAAGACTTAATAAGTAAACCTTTAAATTACCCAAACTACAAAATAACCCCTTATAAACCGGTGATATTAGAATTCATCACAACCCTAGATAACTAACTTAGTTACGACACATAACTAGGGCTATGATGAGTGGTAATTATATCACTATTTCCCACTCATTTAACCTAATATTTTGTATAGTTTCTTGAGTTTTGTGAATATTTTGATGTGTTTGTGTTATTTTGTAGATAAATAATGTTTCAGGACTTTCTAGAGGTGATTTGGGGCCAAAACAGTGAAAACGGACGAAAAGGGCATTTTGGTAATTTCCCACGTCGCGACGCGCAAGCCTTTGGCGTCGCGATGCCTAACGTTCGCCGAACAGTGCTAATGTGCGCCGGGTCCACAAGTCAGAATCTGAGAAAATTTGACTTTGCTAACGTGCGTCGTGCCACGTGTCACCATCACAGCCGATCTGCTAACATGCGTCGTGCCATGTGTCATCATCCTACGGTGCTGACAGTCGCCATCGCCACATGTTGCCACGTGTCACTCCACATGTCAGCCACATCATCGTCCACATCACCAGTTGACCGAGTCAAACAGCCACGTCATCAGCAACCAATCACAGCGTGCCACGTGTCGCAATTCTATGGTGCCGACAGTCACTTTGCCACGTGTCGCCACGTCAGCATCAATCATTGACTCACTTATCTGTATCTGACACGTGGCGGATAAGAATCTGAGCCGACCAATCAGAAGCTGCACGTGTCACAATAATTGAGCTCCAACCACCTTGCCATGTGTCACCTTATCCAAAATCGTCACGTGTCATCACCTCAGCATGCCACGACCAAAAGAGGTTGGCGTCGCGACGCCAAAGGCCTTGGCGTCGCGACGCCCAGAGCTTATCGAGACCTATAAATTCAGTCGATGTTTTAGTTTAAATGTACCATTCTCTCTGAATTTCTCTGATGTAAATAAGGAGTTTTCTAACTAGTTTCTTTTAATTTTTAGTTTTGTAATTAATTTTAATTACGTTATGTAATAATAGTAATTTACTTTCTTTACTTTTTACAGTTCTTACTATTCACCATGAGGAGGTAACTTCCCCCTGCTAGGGTGAAAGGTAATTCTTTTACTATTGCTATTTAGATTAATCTCCCTTAAATATAATATATTCACTATTTAAAATTTGACTTAAAAAGGATACCGCCAGATTGGTCGGTTGGTAATTAAATTTTCTCACCGCCTATATGGCAGGTTTATTTTGGTTCCGCCTTTATGGCTGGTTGGACTTAATTTGACTTAATCAGGTTACCGCCTATATGGACGGTTGGTAAAATAATCACAAGTTAATATATTATATAAGGGAGATATCTAAATAGTAATTAGTAAAAGTTGATCCTTTTACCTTAGCATTTTATTTTATTGTAATTTACTTTTCAGCTTTTACTTTATGTCTTTTACTTTTCAGCACTTTTACTTTATGTCTTTTACTTTTAAGTTTTTACTAGCCCTAGTTATGTGTTAGTTATCTGGGGTTGTGATGAATTCTAATATCATCGTTTTATAAGGGGTTATTTTATATTTTGGGTAATTAAAGGTTTACTTATTAAGTCTTAGCTTAATGCTTCTTGTTGTCTGATCACCAATAAGATTGATTGGTAAATCTAAAATGAACTAGACATAGGGATTTTAGGTTTCAGCCTAGACTTAATAGCCCACGATCTTCCTTGAGGATATATAACCCTTTAATAGATTTCTTACAGGATAGACATATACCTGTCAGGCGGGGGTAGCCATAATTGGAACTTAATCTTAATGAATCCAGGTAATTTGGTTGACATAGACATATGGTTCAATTGGGTTATACTGGGTATTTGCGTCTGACCATCGACAGAGGCTTTCGCATAATTTTGTGTTCCAGGTTAGTAAACCAATTTATTACACAAACATAAAATAATCACTTCATATTTTAAAAGATATTAGAAAGATTCACAACCCTAGATCTTTGAGTCTTTTGTTATTTTCCTTAGTATTTTGTTTTGTTTATTTTATTTATTTTAATTAAGGAAAACCACATTCAACCAATCAAACAATCATTCTCTTCTCCATTTAATTAGATATTTGTAAATAAATAGATTCAACAATTAATAACAACAGTAGGAATTAAGTCCTCGTGGGATCGATATTTTCATACTACTTGAACGATACGTGCGCTTGCGTTATACGTGTGTGTTTACGCCGGTCAAGTTTTTGGCGCCGTTACCGAGGACTTATTTATCTTTCACTATTAGTTTTTGGGTTAGATACGTTACTTGTATCTAATTTCTTTTTACTTATTGTTTTTGTTTTCTTGTGTTTCAAGTTCTCAGAAACTACATGAGACGAACCAGAAGCTTTGAACTCTGACCGCTGGACCCAGAAGTTGAAAGAACCATCATACAGTTGAGAAGGGAAAGGCGAAGAAGACCAAGAAGCTTTAGTCAACATGGAACCTGAACCTTTGGAAGTTGCAACACCGATATCCATTCGAGACAGAACCATTCCGATGGTCGACGACTTCATTTCCTGTATTGTACTTCCTCATTTACCAGCAAAAGCGTGTGACATCAAAACATGCATTAAGATGATTCATCAGTCAGTGTAATTTAGGGGAAATGCAACTGAAGATCCTAATACCCACATCAGCAACTTCCTGAAAGTTTGCGGTACTTTTAATTACAACCGAGCAGCTGAAGAAGCAATGAGACTGCAGGTTTTTCCATATTCCCTGAAAGACAGAGCTAAAGCTTGGCTACATTCGTTACCAGCAGGTTCCATCACAACTTGGAACACTCTAGCCACCAAATTCCTTGCAAAGTACTTTCCACCAGCCAGAACTGCAAAGTTGAGAAATGACATCACATCCTTCGTGCAACAAGATTCAGAATCCTTTTGCGAAGCTTGGGAAAGATTCAAAGATTTACTCCGGAAATGTCCTCATCATGAGATCGCAAAGTGGCTACAAGTCCAAACCTTCTACAATGGACTTTCTGGAATAATGAGAACCACAATTGATGCTGCTGCTGGAGGAGCTTTAATGGTAAAAGGAGAAGATCAAGCCTGGGACTTAATTGAAGAAATGGCTAACAATAAGTCATTGTGGCCAACAGAAAGAAGCTTGATCCAACGAATTACTGGAATTTATGAAGTTGGAGCCAACACAGCAGTGAATGCCAAGCTGGATCAGATTTGCAAAAATCTGGAAACTCTTAACATGAAAGTTAATGGTGGATCCACAAGTTCACCATTTGGAGGAGCACCTGAGTCAGAATCTTTCAACCAACATAAAGAAATGGTGAATTATGTCAACAATTTCAACAGACAGGGGAACAATCCATATTCCAACACCTACAACCCAGGGTGGAGGAATCATCCCAATTTCGCATGGAACAACAATTTAGGGCAAATGAACAACCCACCACCCGGATTCCAACAACAGAACAAAGGCAGTAGCAGGCAAATGAATCAGGAATAACAGAAGTGTTGACCCACTTGAAAAAGATATAAGCAAATCATGACTCTCAAGCAGCAAGATATGATGCTATGTTTCAATCCCAAGCAGCATTAATTCAAAGTCAATCTGCTTCTATTAAAGCACTGGAGAATCAAATTGGACAACTGGCCAATGCTCAGAGTTACAGACCGCCAGGTAACCTTCCTAGCAACACACAGAGCCAAATCCAAGGAACATGGGAAAGGAGCAATGTCATGCCATCATGTTAAAAAGCCGGTACTGAAATCAGCAAAGATGTTGGAATCAAGGCAACAACAATTGAAGATATTCCAAAAGAAACAAAGCAACAGATGGAGGAAAAAGAAGCAAATGAAAAAGAACAGATCACTCCACCTCCACTTTTTCCTCAGCATCTTCAGAAGAATAAACTGGACAAGCAGTTTGCTCGATTCTTGGAGGTGTTCAAAAAGCTGCATATCAACATTCCATTTGTAGAAGCGTTGGAACAAATGCCCATCTATGCCAAATTCATGAAAGACATTCTTTCACGAAAGCGGAGATTGGGAGATTATGAGACAGTAGCATTATCAGAAGAATGCAGCGCCATCATTCAGAGAAAACTTCCTCCAAAGTTGAAAGATCCTGGCAGTTTCACTGTTTCTTGCACTATAGGAGAACATGACTTCGGTAAGGCTCTGTGTGATATAGGTGCGAGTGTTAACTTGATGTCTTTTTTCTATTTTTAGGAAATTACAGATTGGAGAAACAATGCCAACTTCAGTCTCTCTACAACTTACAGATAGAACGCTCGTATTTCCAAGAGGCGTAGTTGAGGATGTGCTGGTCAAGGTTGACAAATTCATTTTCCCATCAGATTTTATTGTCCTTGATATGGAGGAAGACGCAGACGTGCCAATCATCCTCGGGAGACCATTCTTGGCTACAGGTCGAACCATTATTGATGTACGAAAAGGAGAATTAACCATGAGGGTACAAGAGCAAGAAGTAACATTTAATATTTTCAAGGCCATGAATTTCCCAGATGATGAAAAGAAGAAGTAATGTTTCAGACTTGATGTGATACACAGTACCATTCAGAACTCTAATGCAATGCAAAGTTCTACTGACAAACTTAAAACATGTCAATTGCCTGTGGAGCCTGATGATAAAGCATCTTTTGCACTAAAAAAGCCAATTCTTGCACTACAAGCAACAGAAGAGAAAAAGTTCCACCAGTTCAACAAATTGGAGGAATTTCACAATCAGCCTTTTGAGGATGCCAAATTGTACATAGAAAAGGCAAAGAAAAAACATGATGAGAAGTTAGTGCGCATACAACTGGAACCAGGGCAGAAGGTACTGTTAAACAAATCAAGGGTGAAATTCTTCCCATGGAAGCCAAAATCACGGTGGTCAGGTCCATTTGTGATCACCAAAGTTTTACCAGATAGAGCTGTTAAGATACATGATCCTGACTCCAACAAAACTTTTAAGGTTAAAAACAAGAGTGTTAAGCACTACTGGGGAGAATCGTTTGAGCGACAAAAAGAAAGTATCACACTTTCAAATCCAGCTTAACGTTCGAGAAGTCACGTCTAGCTGATGACTTTAAACTTAGCGCTGGCAGGGAGGCAACCCATGCAATTTGTGTATATATTGTGATTTGGTGTGATTTAATTTTGTGTGTTTAGTTTTTACAGATTAAGTCCTTTCACGATGGAGAAGCTCTCGCAAATCTTCGCAAACAATTTCCTTATCTCCCTCAAAAATCTCTGATAAAAGTCTACAAATCTCTCTTGGAATGGATGAGGTTACTGATGATCAAAGGTATTCCTACTGACATTCGTTGGATTATTGAAGCACGGGTCCGATTGGCAGGTGAGTCTTCTGACTCTTTTATTTCATATCTGCCTGGTTTAGGAAGGAGCACATATGCTAAAAAGAGAAGAGCCAAAAGAATGTGTGTTTGTTATAAATGTGCTCATATGTTTTGTGATACTCGTTGTCGTTCTTTAGGAATGGTGTCTGATAACCGCAAAGATAAGATTAATTTCATTAGGGATGGCTTGAGTAAGGAGTCTTTGGATGACATATCTAAAACTCTTGAGACGCATCCCTGTGGATTTGTGTATCACGAAATTCGCAGATTACATACATAATTCCAAAAAGAAAGACAACAGTTAAGTATCGGGAATCTGACTCAAAAAGACCCTATTTGCCAATTTATAAGAAAATTGGATGGGAAGCTTGTCCCTGACGCATAAACGTCAATCAAACTGCTACTTTTCTTGTACATTTTATATCTCTTTGTCTTTTCCTGATAATTGTGAATTGTTTTGTTGTTTTCTTTTATTTTCTCCGACAGGATCCAGACCTTTTTTACTATCACGATTTATTTTACTGTTAAACTAATAATTATCATTTGGCAGGTACTAGTACTATTATTGTTACTCACCCTTTTTCAGGTACTATAAATTCAGCCCGTCATTGCACTTTTGAAGGCATCCAGATTTGAGAAAGAAATATATAAAAATAGAAGCTACTTCAAGAAGACGAGTTGAAAACATATGTGTGTTTTGCGGTACTAGTGTTGGTACTAAGCCACAATACGTAGAATCAGCACATGTATTGGGTCGAGTCTTAGCTGCAAGAAATATGCACTTAGTATATGGCGGAGGCAATCTGGACTTATGGGGATCGTTTCAAAGGCCGTACAGGAAGGAGGCAGTCATGTTTTGGGAATCATCCCAAAACCCTTGCCAGAGGCAAATCTTATTGAACCATCAAACAGATATGAATTGATCGTGCCAGGTATGTAAGAACGATTAGTAGAAATGATTAACCGTTCTGATGCTTTTATTGCTTTGCCAGGTGGCTTGGGCACATTGGAGGAAATTTTTATAGTGCTATCTTGGGCGAACCTGAACATACATCAGAAACCGCTTGGACTGTACAACGTTGAAGGATTTTATGATTTTCTTTGGGTATTTCTTGATGATGCTCGGAGAAATGGTTTCGTGTCAAAACCTATGAAAGAACTCATTTTTACTGCCAGAACTGCTCCAAATATAATAGACCAACTCTTAGCCTATGAACCACAAGTTGACCCTATCCTTTCAAAGATAAATTGGTCTGAAGACGATCGTGGTAAGAGGCGTCGGATTAATCTGGATCTTAACCTTTAATTTCCTGTATAATTTCAGCTAATCAGATATTATCTTCTAAACTCTTCTTCTATTGTTTAAGACATTGGGGATAATGTCTCATCTAGGTTTGGGGGAGGAAATTAGTTGATCAGTACCTTGTTTTTAATCTGTGTGTTGTTTTTTATTTTTAGTCCAAAATTTTTCGAAAAATACAAAAAAAATTGAAAAATTTTCAAAAATTACAAAAAAAATTTGCATTTTTGTGTTTTTATTTTGACTAAAATGGTGAAATTGGTAAGAGATAGCTGAGTAAGGAGTTTCCACTCCTGAGACGTTTCTCAAACATATTTCGAAACAAGTTAATTTTTGTTTATTTCCTTTTGAATTATTTAGATTGTGAATTCTCCATAAAACTGACTAAAATGGATCTTCATATGCTTAGTTAACAGATATTATCAACATGCATAGTAACATACGGACATGAGCTAAAATTGAAAAGTTTGTAATATTCAGTGCTCTACTTTAATTGGAGGAAGCATCTCAAAAAGCAATGGAGTAAAAAAAAAACATATGAGATCCGAGTTATAAAGTCTGTAAGGGTGTTTTAACACCTAGTGCCCTAAAGCCAACTGGTTTGGGAGTCACTGGCCCAAAGCTCGCTACATGGATCAAAGATGCTGCAAAAATATATATATATCTGAAGTCTGAGTAATTAACTCTGTAGGGCTGTCTTAACACATGGTGCCTTAAAACCAACTGGTTTGGGAGCCACCGACCCAACACTCGCTACATAGACGGAAGATATTGTATATAAATAATAAAAAAATCAAAGAAAAAAATCAGAAAAATGAGAAAAATTATTCCATTGCTACAAAAAGGTGTGAATTCCGATAAAACTTTAGGACAAAAATATTACTCTCTTATCAACTGCACTTATGACTGTTGTGGGCAAAAATGAGTTGTTTAATATTTTGTTGGCTGTGTATATGGAGAATGGTAAAAATGATCAAAGAATTTACTTATTCAGTAATTTAGAAAGAAACAAAACAACTAATAACTTGGAGTAGAAGTTTAACCTGCACTAACTTCTTTATTCTCTTTTTGCTTTTGTGTGCATTAGTTTTTACTACCTTTTTACATTTGTAAAATGTTTGTGGGTATCATTGCTGTAAACCCTCACGAGACTACAACTCGTCCACTGGAGACACCTAGGGGTTTAAAGGCTTGTTGCATACGCTAAATGCAACCGTGATCCCTACGAAAGTGGCTTAGTTAAATTTTATTATGTTATTTTATTTTGTGTTTTGCTCGAGGACTAGCAAAATGTTAGGTTTGGGGGTGTGATGAGTGGTTATTATATCACTATTTTCCACTCATTTAACATAATATTTTGTATAGTTTCTTGAGTTTTGTGAATATTTTGATGTGTTTTGTGTTATTTTGTAGATAAAAAAAGTTTCAGGACTTTCTAGAGGTGATTTGGGGCCAAAACAGTGAAAACGGACGAAAAAGGCATTTTGGTAATTTCCCACGTCGCGACGCGCAAGCCTTTGGCATCGCGACGCCTAACGTGCGCCGAACAGTGCTAACGTGCGCAAGGTCCACAAGTCAGAATCTGAGAAAATTTGACTTTGCTTACGTGCGCCGTGCCACGTGTCATCATCCTAAGGTGCCGACAGTCGCCATCGCCACATGTTGCCACGTGTCACTCCACCGGTCAGCCACGTCATCGTCCACATCACCAGTTGACCGAGTCAAACTGCCACGTCATCAGCAACCAATCACAGCGTGCCACGTGTCGCAATTCTATGGTGCCGACAGTCACTTTGCCACGTGTCGCCACGTCAGCGCCACGTCAGCATCAATCATTGACTCACTTATCCGTATCTGACACGTGGCGGATAAGAATCTAAGCCGACCAATCAGAAGCCGCCACGTGTCACAATAATTGAGCTCCAACCACCTTGCCACGTGTCACCTTATCACCTTATCCAAAATCGCCACGTGTCATCACCTCAGCATGCCACGACCAAAGAGGTTGGCGTCGCGACGCCCAGAGCTTATCGAGGCCTATAAATTCAGCTCGATGTTTCAGTTTCAAATATACCATTCTCTCTTAATTTCTCTGATGTAAATAGGGAGTTTTCTAACTAGTTTCTTTTAATTTTTAGTTTTGTAATTAATTTTAATTACGTTCTGTAATAATAGTAATTTACTTTCTTTACTTTTTACAGTTTTTACTATTCACCATGAGGAGGTAACTTCCCCCTGGTAGGGTGAAAGGTAATTCTTTTACTATTGCTATTTAGATTAATCTCCCTTAAATATAATATATTCACTATTTAAAATTTGACTTAAAAAGGATACCGCCAGATTGGTCGGTTGGTAATTCATTTTAATCTGGTTTAAACCTGACTAATCAAGGATACTGCCATATTGGTCGGTTGGTAATTAAATTTTATTACCGCCTATATGGCAGGTTTATTTTGGTTCCGCCTTTATGGCTGGTTGGACTTAATTTGACTTAATCAGGTTACCGCATATATGGACGGTTGGTAAAATAATCGCAAGTTAATATATTATATTAAGGGAGATATCTAACTAGTAATAGTAAAAGTTGATCATTTTACCTTAACATTTTATTTTATTGTAATTTACTTTTCAGCTTTTACTTTATGTCTTTTACTTTTCAGCACTTTTACTTTATGTCTTTTACTTTTAAGTTTTTACTAGCCCTAGTTATGTGTTAGTTATCTGGGGTTGTGATGAATTCTAATATCATCGGTTTATAAGGGGTTATTTTATATTTTGGGTAATTTAAAGGTTTACTTATTAAGTCTTAAGCTTAATGCTTCTTGTTGTCTGATCACCAATAAGATTGATCTGGAAAATCTAAAATGAACTAGACATAGGGATTTTAGGTTTCAGCCTTAGACTTAATAGCCCACGATCTTCATTGAGGATATATAACCCTTTAATAGATTTCCTTACAGGATAGACATATACATGTCGGGCGGGGGTAGCCATAATTGGAACTTAATCTTAATGAATCCAGGTAATTTGGTTGACATAGACATATGGTTCAATTGGGTTATACTAGGTATTTGCTTCTGACCATCGACAGAGGCTTTCGCATAATTTCGTGTTTCAGGTTAGTAAACCAATTTATTACACAAACATAAAATAATCACTTCATCTTTTAAAAGATATTAGAAAGATTCACAACCCTAGATCTTTGAGTCTTTTGTTATTTTCCTTAGTATTTTCTTTTGTTTATTTTATTTATTTTAATTAAGGAAAACCACATTCAACCAATCAAACAATCATTCTCTTCTCCATTTAATTAGATATTTGTAAATAAATAGATTCAACAATTAATAACAATAGTATGAATTAAGTCCTCGTGGGATCGATATTTTTATATTACTTGAATGATACGTGCGCTTGCGTTATACGTGTGTGTTTACGCCGGTCAGGCTAGTAAAAACTTAATAGTAAGAAAAAACATAAAATTAAATGCTGAAAATTAAATGCAGTAAAGTAAATACTGAAAAGTAAAATTACAAAAATAAAATGCTAGGGTTAAAGGATCTACTTTTACTACTACTATTTTAGATATCTCTTTTAATATAATATATTAACTTGTGTGATATTACCAACCAGCCATATAGGTGGCAACCTGATTAAGTCAAATTAAGTCCATAAACCAGCCATATAGGCGGAAATTAACAACCGACCAACCAGGCGGTATCCATGCTTAGTCAGATTAAAACCAGTTTATAATTGATTACCAACCAACCAATATAGCGGTATCCTTGTTAAGTCAAATTTTAAGTAGTGAATATATTATAATTAAGGGAGATTAATCTAAATAGCAGTAATAAAAGTTTTACCTTTCACCTTAGCAGGGGGAAGTTACCTCCTCATGTTGAATAGTAAAAACTGAAAAAGTAAAGAAAGTAAATTATTATTACATAACATAATTAAAATTAATTATAAAAATGAAATTTAAAGAAACTAGATATAAAACTCCCTATTTACATCAGAGAATTCAGAAAAGAAGGTACATCTGAAACTGAAACCTCGAGCTGAATTTATAGGCCTCGGTAAGGTGTGCGTGTCGTGACGCGCACTTGGCATCGCGACGCGCCACGTGTCGCGCTCTGGTTGGCTGCTTCAGATTCTTATCCGATGATGTGGCAATGTGGATAATTGACTCAATAATTATGATGACGTGGCAACACGTGGCGAAAGTGATTATCGGCACCGTAGGATTGCGACACCTAGCACGTTGTGATTGGCTGATGATGATGTGGCGCTGACGTGGCGAGTTGACTCGGTCTACTACTAATGTGGATGATGACGTGGCGATGGTGATTGTGGGGTATTATTAAAACAATAGAGGATAAATGACTACTAATATAAACATTATGGGAAATAGACATTCTCCCTTATAAATTTTTATCTTTAACTAAATAATTAAAAATTATGTTTTGATCAAAATACGATTTTGTCATCTTATCACACCACAATACCAAATAAGAACCTTATTTATATTAAAAATATAGGCTTGCAAAAGAAAATGAAAATTCGAATTTGTCATAGGTTCTGACCCTATGTGGATTATTCAATTACTCTAATCTATGACAGTTAAAGTTAGAGTGACTATGATACGAATCAATCAACCACTCTTAATCTAAACAGTTATAAATCAAAGCAAAAATAAAAATGCAGTAAATAATAATAATTTTGTTAACAGATTTGAAAACTCATGCGAGTAAAAAATCACTCCGGGTATCTAGGCTACCAGCCAATATCCACTGTAACGAGAAAGACTTACGTGATGGTATAAGACATATGGAAACTCTAGACCGTAATAACCCGAAGAACTCCTCGAGCTCGCACCTAGCGGTCTTCTTCAAGATCTCTGATGTTTCTAAGCAGATCAACCCTGCAAGCACGCAACTCTGACTACCAATCTTTCTCCTTGAGAACTCTGAAGATTTAGGAAATTGGGTTAGGATTGTGTTTCTATGTTGACGGTATATCAAATAAGGATCTCACCAAAATAAAGAAGACAAGAATAATGAATGTAGTCTTCAATGTGGATTGTCAAGAATATTAAAACAAAAGGTTTATAATCTTTAAATAATATGTTTCTAACACTTGTGAAAGTGGCTCTAAGTTTGTTTACATAGGTAGGGCAAATGTAAGGGTTTTCTAGTGCAAATCTGGCTTAAAAACGCGTCCAAAATAACCCACTTACGAACAGGCGTTTGAACGCCACAAGAATGCATGATGAACACGCGATGTTTCTAAACTCGTTCGAACACAGTCTTGAACGCACCTCGAACATAACATACTAGAAGGATTCATTCGCATGGGAAGATGAACGCACTACGCAGGGAAGATTCTGCCAAGTTTCGTTCGAACCCAAACACGAATGTGCAACATGAAGGAGATATCAAAAAATGGAGATATAAAAAAATGGATATTACTACTCCCTCTTTTTGTCATGAAATGACAATGGGTAAACTTAACACAATAATATACCAATTATAAACGCATATTATACATGCATAACAATATATCTTACATTCCAGGATCACATGCAACATGTTTTTTTCAAGTCAGAAAATCTTTTTGGTCTTTTTCATTTTTTTTGTATATTTATTTTAACATAAAAATAAGAAAATACACAACATGACTTGTCATTATCTAATGGTACGTGGAGTTGTATTCCCGAGTGCAGATTATACTACCATCCATTCAGAATCGGCTATAAAAGTTATGTTTGGGTTTCCATCCTATATACCAAGGGACATATAACAAAAACAAACATACACACCATATGTAGTGGAAATAAAAAAAATATATGCAGTCATGCAAAAACATAAAACAAACATACATGAATGCAACAACTAAGAAGAAAGATAATGAAGTGCACTATCATCATGCCTTTTCGGTTCAAGACATTCAGAAGTCGATGGAAAGTCATATTACTTCCTCACCTAAACTTTCTTAGGAGTCTTATTCACTTGAGAACTTCTTGTCAGCAGTGCAAGCTTTTCATTAATAAGTTGAGTCTGTTTAGCTAGTGCAGATGACTAGATTTGACGACTCAAATCTAGACTGAACACACTTAGGCCTTTTCTTTAGTTTGTGCAACATGAAACATTCAGACCTAATATGTCTTGTCTTGCCACATTGATGGAAGTTGAATCATGGGACGAGGAACAACATGAGGAATCACAAGACTACAATCAATATATTTCTTACCTAAGTCATGTTTAGGAGGGATAGGTACAGCTCTAGAGGATGACGCCTTATCACAATTTGACTCAACGTTAATCCCTAACATGCGGTCTAGTTTCTCAATCCCACTAGAAAATATAGACAACTGTGTTCTAGCATTCTCAAGTTCTGCTTCTAAGAATTTGACTATATCGACTAGTCCTTTATTCATTTCCTCAAGGTCATCGATAACCAAAAGGCTTTGCTCAAACTTAGCTTGAGCTTCATTCTTGTATGGCTCAGTTTCCTTTAGCCTCTTACTGACCTCAATATTTTTTTTCTTGATAGCTAGGATCTCATTAAACAATTCAGTATATGCTACCTAAAGACTATCTTCATTTATAGAGTCATCGTGAGAGAATTATGAATATGCATCCACGTCACTAACATTGGTCTCTCTCTCACCAGTCACACTAGCAGTAAAAGCTATAAAGTTGCTCTTATCCTTAGGAGACTCATCAAAAGTATAACCACCTTCTGAATCACTAAGTGAGGCTGGCATAACTTTCTTGCCCTTAGACTTTAGATATGTGGGATATTCAGACCTAATATGCCCATACCCTTCACATTCATGGCATTGGATAGCGCGAGATTTGCTATCTTTATCCTTTCTAGGCTCCATCCAACTATGTCTACTCTTTCTAGGATTGTGCTCCCTATCTATATCAGTGCTACGATCACTCTTGTTCATTTTAAGAAATTTCTTAAACCTTTTTGCAAACATGACCAAATCCGTATCCGTGAGAGTATTATCATTATCGTCACTTGACATATCATCTCTAACTTCCTTTGCAATCTTCATCACTATGCTCTTGGGTTTTCTATATCCGAAAAGTTTTTTCTCATACACCTGCAGTTTTCCTACGAGGTCCTCTACTTTAAAGTGATCTAAATCATTACTTTCCTCAATGGATGTGATCTTTGGTAAGAATTGGTCAGGCAATGATCTAAGGATTTTTCTAACTATCATATTTGTAGGAATAGTCTCGTTTAGGTTAAGGCTGGAGTTAACTATATTGTTAATCTCAGTGTAAAACTCATCAAATGTCTCATCATCTTTCATCCTAGTGATCTCAAATCTAGTGGCAAGCTCTTGGAGTCTATTATTCTTAACTGATAGTGTGCTCTCATGCACAGTCTGAAGGATGTCCCGAGTATGATTGGCTATCTCACACATAGAAATTATCCTAAACTCAGCGGAGTAAACAACAGCATGAATGACATTAATGGTCTTGCTATTCCTATGCTAGTATCAAACTCTTTCTTAGTCCAAGTCAGTTTATCTTTATGAGAAGATACCCCATCAACCATAACCACGTGTGATTTCCACTTGTACTCTACTGACATCTAGATCTTCTCATCTAAGGACTTAAGGAACACTCTCATACGAACCTTCCAATGCAAGTACTCAGTCTCATCAAAGAATGAAGGATAATTTAAGGGTTGACTTCTATCCATAGCTAAGAGTCAAAGATCGAGGTCAGACTTTGATACCAATCAAAAATTTGAATTTGTCCTATGTTCCGTCCCTTTGCGGATTATTCAATCACTCTAATCTATGACAGGTCAAAGTTAAAGTGATTATAGTACGAATCAACGACTATGGTACAAATCAATCAATCACCCTTAATCTAATCAGTTATAAATCAAAGAAAATATAACAATGCAGTAAACAAAATCAACATAATAATTTTATAAACGAAGTGAAAAACTCGTGCGAGTAAAAAATCACTCTGGGTATCTAGGGTACCAGCCAAAATCCACTATAATGATAAATACTTACAGTGGTGGTATAAGACCTATGGTAGCAACTCTGTTGACTCTAATACTTCTAGACTCTAGAAGATTTTACCATGACTCTTAATCATGTTTAAATTTAAAATTTTCTTTTACCTCTTAATCATTTGAATGTCATTTATGCCAAAAATGAATATTATTAAAACTTCCAAAGTAAATTTTTCTCAAAAACTCGTGTAAAATTCCAATTCTCCAGCTTAGCAAATTTGAAAAAAAAACACAAATTTTTCTTAGGTAAACATCACTATTTGCTTAAACAAAATGTAAAATAAATTTTCCATGATGATGATTAAAAATACCAATGTTTTTAAAATCGGATCGGTTGGTAAAATCAAGAATCGTCTGTGAGTCTGGTCTTATTAATAATTAAAAACCATCATGTAAAAAAATCAATCAAAATCAGTAAAAAAACGATGAACCGAACCCGTTCAATTTTTTTTTTTAAATCAAAAATAAAATTTAAAATTTTTAATAATTTTTAATTAAATAAAACTGTTGACGGCTGATTTTGGTCTCAGGGGCAATATGGGAATATCACTCCCGAGACTAATATCAGCCGTCAATAGTTGGCGCCGTCTGTGGGGAACTCAACAAAAAGCAACTCGCGTAGTAAGACAATGGCGGAAGACGGAAGCCACCAACCATCAGGAAGCTCGGCTGCAGATTGGATGGAGAAGATTGAGGAGAACCTTAGGAAAGAAAAGGAGGAAAGCCAAACTCTGCTAAAAACCATAGTAAACCGGTTGGAAAGGATAGAAGGAGCACACGATGGAAAATTCGAGGCCGGGACTAGCCGACGAAAGAACGACATAGCAGAAGGAAAGAGAATTGTCGATATAAGTGAGGAGGACAGGCCCCGGAGGAGAGATCCTTACAAGGTAAGATCTGTAGTGGTTCAGGGAGATTCCCAGACCGAGGACACATGGGAGGAAGAGAGTGACAAATCGTCACCAGACCCCTCCTATGATAGCCTTCGCAGCACCCGGCGAAAGGAGAAAGAATATGATGAAGAAGTACGAGAAGATACCGGCCACGAGAAGCACCACCCCCGGAATGACAGAAAGAAAGGAGACCGCAGGAGGCGGAGTGGAACCAAAGATAGCAACATAAAATCTTGGTTACGGGAGGAGCTGATCAAATGAGGAGTATATCCCAATGCAAACAGAGGGGATGGCCAGGACGGAAAAGATGAGTCCCCCCTCACAGAAGAAATAAAATCAGAGAAATTCCCAAAAAGATTCAGCATGCCAACCATGACACCATACAAGGGCCATACCGATCCCAAAACTCACATTGAAGGTTTCGTCCTACTAATGAAGGTGCAAGGAGTAACAGGGGACGCCATCTGCAAAGTATTCCCCTTGACTCTAGCCGGACCGGCCATCCTATGGTATAGAAGCCTGGCCCCAAGAAGCATCAGCAGCTTCACACAACTGAAAAAGTCATTCATACTGCACTTCAAGGGGGCTTGTGTCCCCAGGAAAACAATTGGAGAACTAAGGCTTATGAAGCAAGGAGACGATGAACCCCTGAAGATATTTATTGAAAGATACCATAATATGGTACTCGAAGTCGGAGGGTATGAATCCCCCGAGGCCCGGGAAAGCTTGAAGGGAGCCTTGAAAGTCGGAAGGCTATGGACCCATCTAAGGATCCAATACACCCCGGACTACGCCACCGCTCTGGAGGTGGCCCGAAAATTTGTTTTATTGGAGAACGAAGAGAAAGTATCCCGAAAAGGGAACACTATCAGAGAAAGAACCGCAAGGGAGGGTGCCCCCCGCAGAACAGAAAGAGAATCCAGAAGACCACTCCCGAAACACAAAGAATTCAAGCCACTGCACCGGGACAATCAAGAGAGAAGGGCGCCGACCCAAGTAAACCATGTGGTCGGGGAAGATGCATACATTCCCCTAAAGAAACCACTAGGACAAATTGTCATGGAGATCCAGGGGAAAGGCCTCTTAGTGGAACCCGACCAAAGGAGATTCCCTCCGGACAAAAGAAACCAAAAGGCTTATTGTGTACACCACAACTCCAAAGGACATGCAACAGATGGATGTAAAGATCTGCGAGAGCAAATAGAAGATCTAGCATGAAACGGGTATCTCAACAAATACATTGACCACGAGGTCATGACAGCCAGACAAAGAGCACGTGGTCGCCAAATCAATATCATCGCAGGAGGAAGAACACTGGCCGGAAACTCTAACCGGTCAAAGAAAAATTACGGCAGAACCCGAGGACCAGATGTCTTAGAAACAGAGCAAGGCACAGGGCTACCGGGAGGCCGGTCGGTACCAATAATGTTCACTGATGAGGATACCCGAGGAGTAAGTTTCCCTCATGACGATGCATTGATAATCAAGGCAGTCATCAGCGGGTCGGAGGTAGACAGAATCCTAGTGGACCCCGGGAGCGCAGTTGACATAATTTCCAGAGAAGCACTGGACGACCTAGGGGTAGAATATGCAACCCTGACCAACGATAGCACTCCCTTATACGGTTTCGGAGGATCAGCCGTCATCCCACTAGGAAGAATATAGTTGTCGCCGTCTGTGGGGAATCAACAAAAAGCAATTCGCGTAGTAAGACCATGGCAGAAGGCGGAAATCACCAATCGTCGGGAAATCCGGCCACAGATTGGAAGAAGAAGATGGAAGAAAATATGAAATCCATGGTGGATCGGCTGGAGAGAATGGAGGAAACGAACAACGAAAGACCCGAAGTCGGAACCAGTCGAAGAAGAGGTGAAAAAGCAGAAGGGAAAAGGGTGGTAGATACAAGTGAAGACGATGTACCCAGGAGGAGGGGCCCCTATGGGATAAAATTCGTAGTTGTTGAAAAAGATTCACAAGCAGAGGACACATAGCATTGGGTCGAGATTCTAATCGGTCAAGGAAAAACTATAACAGAACTCGGGAGTCAGACGTGCTAGAGACGAAACAGGCCTCGGGATTATAAGGTGGGCGGTCGGTACCAATAATGTTCACCGACGAGGACGCCCAAGGGGTAAGCTTCCCCCACGACGATGCGTTAATTATCAAGGCAGTAATCGGCGGCTCCGAGGTAAACAGAATCCTTGTGGACCCCGGGAGTGCGGTAGACATAAAAGAGGCCCTGGACAGCCTTGAAGTAGAGTATGCGGCTCTGACCAACGATAGCACCCCCCCTTATATGGCTTCGGGGGCTCAACGGTCGTCCCGTTAGGGAGGATACAGTTAGCAGTAACAATTGGGACTCATCCCCGAACTAGGACAATCATGATAAATTTCACCGTAGCGGACTGCATGAACAGCTACCAAGTCATCGTTGGTCGGCCTTTCATGATGAAGACAAATGCCGCAATGTCTTGCTATCACTTGAAATTGAAATTCCCCACCCGGGAATGGATCGGGATCGCATGCGGAAGTCAGAAGGCAGCCCGCAGCTGCTTTGCAACCTCTCACAAGAAACCCTCTGAATTGAGGAGGGTACCAAAAAAACGGCAAAGGAATGAAGACGGAGGAAAAGCCAGTGGAGATCCTAGTCCTCGGCCAAACAGAATAGCCCGGCTAGCGGCGGCTGAGGAATTAGAAGGGATAAAACTCTTCGGACCGGGAAAAAACATAAAGATAGGGGGAGGCTTGGACAAGACCCTGAGACATAGCCTACTAGAATGTCTAAAAGAGTATCCGGACATCTTCGCTCGGGGGACATACTCAACGCCCATTACAGAGGACAGTTGGCGTTGAGACCCATTCAACAATCGGCTCGGGGCTGGAGTTCGTTCCGCCGAAACCCCTTCAACAATCGGCTCGGGGCTGGAGTTTGTTCCGCCACGGCCACTTGTTTCTTTCCGGCTCGGGTCTGCTCTTGTACCGCCAAGACCGATGTTTGTTTCGGCTCGGGCTGGATTTTGTTCCGCCGAGGCCACTTGATTATTCAGCTCGGGGTCGGGTTACGTCCCACCGAGTCAGCCCTTCGGACTGGGGACGTAACATTCCCCCAGGTCCAAGTGCCTTTTTCAGCTCAGGGTCGGGGTATGTCCCACCGAGTCAGCCCTTCGGACTGGGGACGTAACATTCCCTCAGGTCCAAGTGCCTTTTTCAGCTCGGGGACGGGGTACGTCTCACCGAGTCAGCCCTTCGGACTGGGGACGTAACATTCCCCCAGGTCCACGTGCCTTTCTCAGCTCGGGGTCGGGGTACGTCCCACCGAGTCAGCCCTTCGGACTGGGGACGTAACATTCCCCCAGGTCCAAGTGCCTTTCTCTCAGCTCGGGGTCAGGGTACGTCCCACCGAGTCAGCCTTTCGGACTGGGGACGTAACATTCCCCCAGGTCCAAGTGCCTTTTTCAGCTCGGGGTCGGGGTATGTCCCACCGAGTCAGCCCTTCGGACTGGGGACGTAACATTCCCCCAGGTCCAAGTGCCTTCTTCAGCTCGGGGTCGGGGTATGTCCCACCGAGTCAGCCCTTCTGACTGGGGACGTAACATTCCCCCAGGTCCAAATGCCTTCTTCAGCTCGGGGTCGGGGTATGTCCCACCGAGTCAGCCCTTCGGACTGAGGACGTAACATTCCCCCAGGTCCAAGTGCATTTTTCAGCTCGGGGTCGGGCTACGTCCCACCGAGTCATGATCATTAGTCTGGGGACGGGACATTCCCCTAGAACCATCTCTCTCAGCTCGGGGTCCTTAGGGACATACTCGACGCATAGGATCCGTGAGAAGCATAGCACGGGGAGGGATGATACCCCCGTGGCGATTGATTACTCCAGTGTTACCGAACATAAGGAGGAATATGCCCTTAATGTGTCGAACACTCTTTGATCCTCATTTACCCGATGTAATGGATCCGTGGGAAAGCATAGCACAGGGAGTGACGAGGCCCCCGTGACGATTGCTAGCTCCAGTGATACCAGACCTAAGGAAGGATATGCCCTTAGCGTCTCGGACACTCTTTGATACATTCATCACTTGGATCCGAGAGAGGCACAGCACGGGGATGCGTTGAGCCCCTGTAGCGTGTGCCTACTCCAACATGGTAAGGAGGAGCCCTCATGAAATACACAGGCTCCCCAGTGGACCGACGTGTAGAGGATGTGCCCTTACCAATCAAACGCTCTTCTGATCCAAATCCTGGTTCGCCGGGACACTGAATTGAAAGATTCAGAATTGTGTTTTGGAGGCCTCGGGCAGGACGCTGTTTTGAGGCATCCGTGCTGTTGTTTAAATTTGTAAAAATTTTTCTTTTGGGACAAGTGCCGAGTCACCCCCACCTTTTTGGTCTTATTTTTCAAAGTTTTGATTTTGTTTTTCGCTGGTCTGGCAAGGGGACGCCCGTGTCAGATTCGGTAGGGCTTCACAAGGTTGATCAATTCCCTTCTGAGCAAGTCCCAAAGATTACCTGGCTCGGGGCTGGATTCGTTCCGCCGAGGCCACTTGGATTACATGGCTCGGGGCTGGATTCGTTCCGCCGAGGCCACTTGGATTACCTGGCTCGGGGCAGGATTCGTTCCGCCAATGCCACTTGGATTACCTGGCTCGGGGCTGGATTCGTTCCGCCAAGGCCACTTGGATTATTCGGCTCGGGGCTGGATTCGTTCCGCCGAGGCCACTTGTTTATTTCGGCTCGGGGCTGATTCGTTCCGCCGAGGTCACTTGGTTTCTCTCAGCTCGGGGTCGGGTTACGTCCCACCGAGTCTGTCTTTTTGGTCTGGGGACGTAACATTCCCCCAGGGCCAAGTATTCATCTCAGCTCGGGGTCGGGTTACGTCCCACCGAGTCCGTCCTTTTGGTCTGGGGACGTAACATTCCCCCAGGGCCAAGTGTTCATCTTAGCTTGGGGTCGGGTCGTGTCCCACCGAGTCCGTCCTTTTGGTCTGGGGACGTAACATTCCCCCAGGGCCAAGTGTTCATCTCAGCTCGGGGTCGGGTCGTGTCCCACCGAGTCCGTCCTTTTGGTCTGGGGACGTAACATTCCCCCAGGGCCAAGTATTCATCTCAGCTCGGGGTCGGGTTACGTCCCACCGAGTCCGTCCTTTTGGTCTGGGGACGTAACATTCCCCCAGGGCCAAGTGTTCATCTTAGCTTGGGGTCGGGTCGTGTCCCACCGAGTCCGTCCTTTTGGTCTGGGGACGTAACATTCCCCCAGGGCCAAGTGTTCATCTCAGCTCGGGGTCGGGTCGTGTCCCACCGAGTCCGTCCTTTTGGTCTGGGGACGTAACATTCCCCCAGGGCCAAGTGTTCATCTCAGCTCGGGGTCGGGTCGTGTCCCACCGAGTCCGTCCTTTTGGTCTGGGGACGTAACATTCCCCCAGGGCCAAGTATTCATCTCAGCTCGGGGTCGGGTGACGTCCCACCGAGTCCGTCCTTTTGGTCTGGAGACGTAACATTCCCCCAGGGCCAAGTGTTCATCTCAGCTCGGGGTCGGGTCGTGTCCCACCGAGTCCGTCCTTTTGGTCTGGGGACGTAACATTCCCCCAGGGCCAAGTGTTCATCTCAGCTCGGGGTCGGGTCATGTCCCACCGAGTCCGTCCTTTTGGTCTGGGGACGTAACATCCCCCCAGGGCCAAGTGTTCATCTCAGCTCGGGGTCGGGTCGTGTCCCACCGAGTCCGTCCTTTTGGTCTGTGGACGTAACATTTCCCCCGGAGCCAAGTGTTCATTTCAGTTCGGGGTCGGGTTACGTCCCATCGAGTCGGTCGTCGTCAGCATAAGGGCAAAGCATTGTCTCCACGGGTAGATATCGGGATCCTCGTTGACTGAGCACATGAGGGTGGCATGAAGGACCAGATTTGCAGCCAAGGCATTTTTCTCTGCGATTCCTGGAATGACCACCGACGGATTCATCGGCACACCATCTTTTTTATAGTTCCCGGCATCAACTCGCAAACTCGTTGTTACCGAGAACTAGGGGACAGATGTTGATGGTGTTTTTAGGCACTATGGTATTTAAGACAACACGACATGGGCAAAAAGGTAATTCACTTCTCAGTCAAGATTATTAATGCCGACCCGACCACTAAAGAGTCAACAGTAAGGGGCCGGGAACTTTACGGTTAGTGACCGAGCACTTGAGTTCAAGATGACCGGGCAATTATCAGGTCGACAGCAGCATTCTCAGTACAAAAGACTATTATGACCGACCACATGAAGACCGAGCATAGGGCAAGACATGTTCGGGAAGATAAGGCATTCTATCCATACAAGATAAGATAATAAGTTATCCTACTTTCATGGGGTAAACTAGTAAGTCAATGTCCTAGTATGATAAAGAAAGTAAATGTAGTTTTGATTAGGAATCCTTATGGGAAAAGGGAATAGTTTCAACTAGGAAATTCTTATAGGAGAAGGAATATGATTTCTACACTATTATAAATAGGAGGGCAGAGTATGTGTAAAAGTCATCAAAAAAGAGGGGATCTGAATCTTCAAGCTCTGACTTGTAGAAAACAAAAAGAGACCCGAAAAGAGTGTTTAAGTAATAAAAGTATCATCTTGTTTGTGTCCGTGGACGTAGGTCGGATCCAAATCCACCGAACCACGTTAAATCTCCTTGTTGATTGGTGTGTTTATCTGTTTTTTGCTAAGTTTGCCTTTGGTCCCCCATAACCAAACAAATTCACTATTGAGGGAGGATTAGTCTCGGGAGTGATATTCCCATATTGCCCCTGAGACCAAAATCAGCCGTCAACAGTGAATTTGTTTGGTTATGGGGGACCAAATGCAAACTTAGCAAAAACAGATAAACACACCAATCAACAAGGAGATTTAACGTGGTTCGGTGGATTTGGATCCGACCTACGTCCACGGACACAAACAAGATGATACTTTTATTACTTAAACACTCTTTTCGGGTCTCTTTTTATTTTCTACAAGTCAGAGCTTGAAGATTCAGATCCCCTCTTTTTTGATGACTTTTACACATACTCTGCCCTCCTATTTATAATAGTGTAGAAATCATATTCCTTCTCCTATAAGAATTTCCTAGTTGAAACTATTCCCTTTTCCCATAAGGATTCCTAATCAAAACTACCTTTACTTTCTTTATCATACTAGGACATTGACTTACTAGTTTACCCCATGAAAGTAGGATAACTTATTATCTTATCTTGTATGGATAGAATGCCTTATCTTCCCGAACATGTCTTGCCCTATGCTCGGTCTTCATGTGGTCGGTCATAATAGTCTTTTGTACTGAGAATGCTGCTGTCGACCTGATAATTGCCCGGTCATCTTGAACTCAAGTGCTCGGTCACTAACCGTAAAGTTCCCGGCCCTTACTGTTGACTCTTTAGTGGTCGGGTCGGCATTAATAATCTTGACTGAGAAGTGAATTACCCTTTTGCCCATATCGTTTGTCTTAAATACCATAGTGCCTAAAAACACCATCAACAAAAACTATTTATGACGTAAGTCGTTTTTGTCAGTTTTCCCGGAACAAATTATTGACCCTTTAAATTTTTCGGATAATCAGTTCGATTATCGATACGGTTTTGGAAACATTTAAAAAAAAAAAAAAAAAAAAAAACGCTCGCGAAGTACTGAATCAAAACTCCTAATAAAGTAGCTCATTTTGGACTCAAAACACCCACCTTCGCTTTCTCTCTCCATCGCAAATTCGTTTTCTTTTTTTTTCCTCTGCAAATCGGACACGCATTTACACGCTCTAAATTGAACTGTCCTCCTTTGCAAATTTCCCAAATCAAATCTCTTTCAAGGCTTCCCACAAATTTTTTTTTTTTTTAAAAAAAACCCAAAATCTATCCAAATGAAATTAAAATCACCACTCATGACTTTCGTAATACGGAGGGTTTTATTTTCTTAATTTTGTTTTTTAAAGATAATTTTACTCAATACGATTCGTTTTGTTATCGAGATTCAGGTTGGGTTGTGTTGTGTTGTTACCTGATTAGAGCATCTGATTGGTCGATCTGGTAATGGATTCTCGAGATTCAACGCAATCGACGGCCGCTGTGGAAAACTCCGGTGAAGGCGACGCCGGCGTTTTATCCGTCACTGCTTCTCTTGCTAAAGAAGCCGCTCTCTACTTTCATTCTCGTCAGTTCGATGACTGCCTCGATTTGCTCAAACAGCTCTTGGATAAGAAGCCTGATGATCCTAAGGTAATTTTAACATTTATTTGTGTGAATTGAAATGTTATATTAAATGCTTGTTGGTTGGGTCTTTTGAATTGTTTTTCTTGATAATGAATACTGCTTTGATTTGTTTGAACTGTGAAGGTGTAAAGTTTTTATACTCTTTGATTGCAATCTTGAAATTTGAGTGAATTGAGATTTTGAATTTGGTGGAGTAAAGGGAGTGACTGTTATTAAGCACTAGAGTAAGTGTCTCTGTGTTAGGCAGAATAATATTGTATGTCAATAAGACCGAGTAATTTTATTTTACTGAGAAAATACAAAATACAAGAAGCTGGATTGCATGTGTAGTCCGAGAATATAGTGTTGGTACCAAAATAGTATGGGCTAGGTCTATGGTTTTGTTTCTGGAAGTATCTTATCCACGCTATTGGTGTTGGTAGCTTCCTCTATGCCGCTGGCTGAATTTGACTTCATTATATATTTAGGGAGAATTTGTGCGTTATATCCAAATGCTAATGAATAAGCATAATTTGTTTTACCTAAGGATGTAGGTTTAATTGTATGGCCTTAGGTTTTTGACCAAGAGGTCAGAGTTTTTTAAATCCAGTTGGGCCCATCACCTGGGATATTATATCCCATCGATTTCTTGACTGCTAAAGATTGTAGGGTCTGGCGTAGTCCATTGTTTCATCTCTCTTTGCATGTATCCAAGGATGTTTTCTTATTCTTTATCTATTTATTTTAATTTTTAGAGAGAATGAAATTTTATTGAGCAAGTAGGTACATGGAATATTGGAAATGAGAAATCATCATTAGCAGATCAAAAGTTCAGGCAGGTCTTTTTTTGTGCTTTCAGTAGGAATAATTTCTTGCATTAATTGTCATGTGCATGATGAATTGATGGTGTTTACCGTATTCTGTTAAAGTTCTTAATGTGTTCTATATTGGTGGATAATTTTCCATAAGAAAAATGGCAAAAGTTCTCTTTAAAAGCAAAACGCCTTTAATTACTTTTTCATAACTATAGCACAAGGATATTTGTGTTTTGTGGTAAATGAAAAAACAACCTACAGACTGAAGTTATATGCTCGAACTCGATGAATAGTTCTTTTCCTTACCTATTTAAGCACTCTGCTTGGCACGATTAGCAAATTTTGTACTTTAATGTTTTCAATTAGCTCCATTTATGATAATGATGTGTGTTGTTGAATGAACTTAACCATTTTTAGATGCAAAATGCGAATCCTTTTATACTGTTGAATACTTATAGATCTATCTGCATCTTAACATTATTCTCTTTTTTCCTGCAATTGCGATATTTTAATTTGGATTAAGACTCTGTAATGTTGGGATCCTACTTTATTGTGTTTTTTTTATTAGAATTAAATTATTCTTGATGTAAGTGACTATTGGTTTTATTGTAGATCCCAATTCATTTGAATCGTGTTTGCTATCTTTGTAGTTCATTCCATAGTGCAATCTCAGTAAATTTTAATGGTCATGGAGTTAATGATTTTGCAGCATTTCAACTTAAATGGAATATTGTGTGTCACTCTTTACTTTGGTGGATGGTCTTTAAGTTCTGGATTGTTGATTTTTGTTCAGATTCTTCATAACATTGCAATTGCTGAATACTTCCGGGACGGTTGTACAGATCCGAAAAAGTTGCTTGAAGCTCTTAATATAGTGAAGGTATGATAACACCTCTCTTATGTGGAGGATCGCAAACACATCCATTGTCTCAGCCATCCATACTACATGTTCTCATACTATCAGAATAGTAATATAGAAGTTGAGATTGAGAGGCAGTAATCTGTCAATCATGAAACATGGATGATTTTAATGGAGTGTTTTTTATAGTGAGGAGATCTCTTTTGGAATTCGTCTATAGTAAGAGACCATCTATTTTCTCTAGTGCACGTTTTGTGTTTGTAGATCTGTTTGTGGAGAAGTGGATATATATCCCTCATAAACAGCTGGGCTAATGAGGGCTTTGTGGAACCGATATATTCACTAGATTACTAATTTATATCTACTTAACTGTATTTTGCATCTTTTCCTTTATACACACTTTTAAAAAGTATTCCTGGTCATATTCATATCTTTTTTTCCAGAATGAATGGGCGCGCTCGCACGTGTGTATAAAATGTGTATAAATGCTTGACCTTCAGCCTGATTAGATGATCTCGATTGGTATATTCTTTACGAAGGTTATGTGGAATAAGTTGCCTGAGAGATTTCTCTTGCCCCGTGTAGTTGGGACTTGAAAATTGTTGATTTCGTATTCTACTCTATGTTAGGCTGCTTCTTTATTTTATTGTTTTTATTTTCCAACATTTTCTTTATGAACTTCTCTATTTAATAGAAAAAGGATAGGTTATAAGAGAAATTTGTTGTTATGAAAGAATGGGTTGTTTTTTGCTCTTTAGATTTTCAGAACATAACGTATGGTATTCATCTCGTGTCCATGCTTAATGATTTCTCATCCATCCATATCCTTTTTGGTGCTTCTGTAGAACAAAAGTGAAGAACTTGCACGTGCATCTGGGGAACAGCCCGATGGTGGTAGCAGTCTTGGAAAAATAAAGTGTTTGGGGTCTAAGGGCAGTGCCATTGTGGGACATCAAGTTTCTGCTGCAAATAGTGGGAGTCTAGTGTACATGGATGAGTTTGACGTGTTTGTGGCAAAACTAAACATTGTACATTACCACGTTCCTTTGATCTTCAAGTAGCTTATTGAATTGCTAGAATTAGCGTTCAGTGTTCAATCAGAGGAATTTAGCTTTTATTTTATTCCTTTTTTAATTGACTTTTTCCAATTTTGTATAGGCGGTTATCTGGTTTCATCTTCATGAATATGCAAAGGCATTATCAGTTTTAGAGCCCTTGTACCAAAATATAGAACCGATTGATGAGGTACAATTTATTTTTGCCTGAGTTTTGCTTAGGTTGTGATGATGTGCTGACTGCTTTTCTAATTTTTAAATGCAGACAACGGCTCTTCAAATTTGTCTCTTGTTGCTTGATGTTGCGCTAGCTTGCCATGATGCAACCAGATCTGCTGTAAGTAATTGTGGTTTTTGCAATATTTCAAACTACAATATTTTCTTTTATGTTACCAGCACCATCCATTAAGGTTGATTATGTGTTAAGTAGTAATGAAACTTCATCTGGGTCAGATTTCCTGCTTTTACCGTATTAAAGAAGCTGTGATATTTGGAGGTATCATGGCACGTGTCAGTTGAAAACCATTTATAGTAAATCTTTTTAGAGGCTGCATGTGTCTTCCTCTTGGACCAATGCAAATATTACCATCAAAAAGTAATCTGACAAAGAATTTTAATGCAATATTTGTTGCTTTCAATTAATGTTTCAGTAATGCAAAAGAGATAAACGCACTCTTTGTCCCCTTCCTTCCATGTTTGTGCAAAGTGTTTGTGCACACTTCTGGGAAATTAACGACTTCAATGGGGTTTTTAGATTGGACAATAGCTTCAACCCCCCCCCCCCCCCCCCACACACACACACAACCTAGTTAGATTGTAGGGAAGCCTGTCCAACTTTTTTATTAAATCTTTTTGGAGTGTAATACCTTATAACTTATGACGTTCAATGTTCTTGGCTTGACATTGGATTGTGTAGGAACGATTCATATTTTAATGAAAGTTGACTGCTTGTGGTAAAAATTATGCATAGGGACTGTTGCTTGTCAACCTTCTTGGCATGTGAATGTGATCCTAATAAAGTTGATTTACTTTGAAACTTATTTGCTGACATTGTGGCTTGGATATCAGCACTTCTTTACAGTTTCTACATCTGATAGATATTGTTCTAAATATTATTAATGATTCCATTATGATTCTGGATGTACAGGATGTGTTAATATATCTGGAAAAAGCTTTTGGTGTTGGTTGTGTGAGTCAAGGTGATGGTGGTAGCTTGGGACAACAATCTACTAATCTACTTGCAAAATATTCCTCTGTGCCAAGCAATTCATCAACCGTAGATGCTTCTAATTCGGATTTGGCTGCTACTGTAAATACCTCAGAAAATACTTTGACCAGAACTCTATCTGAGGAAACACTCGAGGATGATACAGTGTTAGCATTATCGAGCCTGGAGATCAGTGGTCAGAACTTAACAAGGCCAGTTGGTCTTTCTTCAAACGAACTTTCAAGGACCCATGTTGATAGGTCTATCTCTACTGTTGATCTTAAACTGAAGTTGCAACTTTACAAGGTTCGGTTTCTTCTTCTCACTAGAAACCTGAAGCATGCAAAGCGTGAAGTCAAGCTTGCGATTAACATTGCACGTGGGAAGGATTCATCTTTGGCTCTCTTCTTGAAGTCCCAGCTTGAGTATGCTCGTGGGAACCACCGTAAAGCCTTAAGTTGTTGTTGGCATCAAGTAACCGGGCAGAGATGGGGATTTCAAGCATGTTCAACAACAATCTTGGCTGCATTTACTATCAACTTGCGAAATATCATACATCATCAGTATTCTTATCCAAGGCACTAAGTAATTCTGCATCTCTTCGGAAGGACAAACCTCTGAAACTGTTAACTTTCTCCCAGGATAAATCTCTCCTAATAGCATATAATTGCGGTCTGCAGTATCTGGCTTGTGGGAAACCGCTACTAGCTGCTCGCTGTTTTCAGAAGGCAAGTTTAATTTCCTATAAGCGGCCTCTATTATGGCTCCGACTTGCTGAATGCTGTCTAATGGCTTTGGAAAAGGGACTAATATCGAAGGGTCGGTCTCCATCTGACAGATCAGAAGTTAGAGTTCATGTTATTGGCAAAGGGAAATGGAGACATCTCTTAATGGATGACGGGATTCCAAAAAATGGACATGTGGATTCTCCCGAGAGAGTTGATTTGTCTTTGGGCAGTGATGGACAACCAAAGCTCTCTATATCCCTTGCCCGCCAGTGTCTCATTAATGCCTTGAACTTGTTGAATTTTCCCGACTTAAATTATTTGAAGTTTGGTTTGCCCTCAAACTCATCCATGGAGGAAAATGAATCAAGTGAAGCGGCATCTTCCAAGAACTCAAACCACAAAAACTTGGCCAGTCTTGATTCCAAGATATCAGTAGGCTTAGGTCTGGTTACTGCAAACGGTGATGCAAAAGAGCAAAAAGGAGGAACTACTCTGGAGATCATACAGAACTCTCTCTTTTATTATGAAGATGTTTGTAGAAGAGAAAATCAGATGATTAAGCATGCACTTCTTGCCAATTTGGCATATGTAGAATTGGAACTGGAAAATCCTGTGAAGGCCCTTTCTGCCGCTAGGTCTCTCTTGGAACTCCCAGATTGTTCAAGAATGTACATTTTTCTGGGTCATGTATATGCAGCGGAGGCTCTGTGCCTGTTGAACAGGCCCAAAGAAGCTGCTGAGCATTTCTCGACATATTTGGGTGGAGGGGATAATGTTGATCTGCCATTCAGTCAAGAGGACTGTGAGCAATGGCGGGTAGAGAAAACCGTCGATTGTGAAGAACTAATGGAGGATCACTGGCATCTAAGAATTGTTCCCCAGAGGACTCACAAGATGCTATGTTTCCCAATCCAGAAGAAGCACGTGGAACCCTTTATGCAAATATTGCCGCGATGTTTGCAATGCAAGGTGAACTTGATCGAGCCCATCATTTTGCATCACAAGCATTGTCCATATTACCCAGAAGCACAGAAGCTACTCTGACAGCAATTTATGTGGATCTTATGCTCGGCAAGTCGCAAGAAGCTATTGCCAAGTTAAAACAATGTAATCACGTCCAATTCCTCCCCAGTGGCGGACAATGTTGTAAGTCTTGATGATGTTGTACCGCTGGCTTTTAATTCTGTCTGGCCCTCCACTTGGAGCTAGTTAGCAAGTAGATCAGCAATCCTTCTAGAGGATTTGTAACATATATAGTTCAATTCAGAGAATAAGTTTTTCTTCTTTTTTTGTTAATTTTCATTGGGTTTTTTCATTCGTAGGTTTCATTGTTCTGTGGTGAGGCAGTGTTTTGGTTATAGCGGATGTCCACCTTTTACATTTGAGATATAGTTCTGATTCAAGTGGCTAATCCATTTGGTATTCAAGAATCATAGAAAATTTCTTGCACTTAGATTTGAAAAAAAAAAAAAAAAAACTAAAAGAAAAGTTCTTTTGGATTTGAATTCCCAGGCGTGTTCTGGTTCTGAGCATTTGTTAGAATTTTCCATGTGAACTGAGAATATGCTTTATGCTTCGTGAAGTAATGATTTATGGGTCCTGCAGTGTAAATAAGAGGTCGGATTCATCTGATCTTAGAGTTGATATTGCAGAAGTTTTGTTGTAGGACTCGAAATCTGACGCAAACTATTTCAACATAAATTTTTAAGTAAAGAAAGTGGATCGATATCATTAATCTTATTTCGAATTTAAATATTTATTATTAGATTAATTTAAAATAAAGGATTAGATTTTGATGTTTAAATTTGTGGGGTATCCCATACGCACGAAGTAGATTTGAGGTTAAGAAAAAATCATTGAAAACGATCATCCCACTAATTATCCATCAAATTATGTGATGTGAATAATTTGTTCTATCATGCCATGTCAGGGAAAATTAATTGGGCTCGATCTAACGCATCCACGTGTCAATCTCTCATATCACAGTTCTTTCCCGCCAAATCTGGATCAACCAAAACGACAACTTCCTCAAAAACTAGATGTCGTTTTAGCTTAGTCAGCAAACAAACATACATAGATGACTGATATCACCAACAAATTAATAAATAATACATATGATTTAATACTCATTTTTTTTAGTTATTTTTTAATATTTTAGCACGTATGATAATATATTATTATATTATTGTACGGATGACGTGATATCTCTGTTGTATTTGAATGTATTTTGTCCAGAACCAATGTATTGGAGTTCATATTTTTCTATTTTATTGTTTAACTTGGTCCTCATTTTGATTAGAGTAAGGCTGAGTTTGGTAGACGATATTACAGTAAGAGTATATATGGAACAAACGTTAGAATATAAGAAAGCGTATAAAAATAATGTCATATTGTGAGATTATGAATTTTGTGAGTCATTAAAGCTCGCATTTAATGGAGCACTTAAGACTAGCGTTAACGCTCGTAAAATGCTCAAAATCATTTAAAACTCTTGTGCAGGGAGAATTCCATTTGCATTTCTGGAAGACATCCATCAAAGATTTGTGTCTTGTGAGAACTTATGGCCGCGCTATTCATTCTGCTACTGCTTATGCAATGAATGATGAATTTTCGCGGGTTTTGAGCCAGCCGATGAACCATTACTCAAATGATCCGAATGCAGACAGGCTAAATCGTTTGAAAGGTGAAATTAGTCATGTAAGTTTTATACATGTTTGTTCCATTTTGTATCGGCAATGTCCGTAATAAAATAAGTTTAATTGAGTTATAATAAGTCTTGAAAAACTTAAAGCAATTAGACATGTATTTGGCAAAGCTGTGCATAAAGATCAGACATGCGTTAGTGCTGCGTTCGTTGACGCATTCGAACATGTGGCTTTAGTGTCACGTTCATTGTTGGGTTCGAACGAAACTTGGCAGAATGTTCCCGTGCTTGGTGTGTCCTTTAATGCGTTCGAACGAAATATTTCAGAGAACAAGCGTTCAAGGTGCGTTCGAGTATGCGTTCGAACGAAACCTTCCAGAAAGCACACGTTCGAGTGGCGTTCGAACATATGTGCGGAACTGAGTTATTTTGGATGCTTTTTTAACCTATTTTTCTATTGGGAAGTCTCTCTTTTTGCTCTACCTATGTAAAGAACATATAGCCACCTTCCCCAAGAGTTTAAACATATTCCTTTGAGCCAAAAATATTCATAGCTTTCAACCTTCTTGATTTCACCTTGAAGACTCCTTGTTTCTCCTGTCTTCTGTATGCTTGGTGAAATCTTTCTTTGATTTACCATCAATACAACCAAACCTAACTTCCTAACCCTTCAGAGTTCTCTAGGAGGAAGATTGGCAGTCGGAGTTCCGACGTTCAGAGTTGCAGCGTTGATTCACTCAGAGACTTCAGAGGTTCTGAAGAAAACCGTGGGGTACGGGCATGATGAGTTCCTTGAGTTCTTGCAGTCTAGATGTATTAGAGTCGGTGAAGTTGCCACCATACGTCTTTTACCATCGCTGTAAGTATTTCTCTGTTATAGTGGATTTTGGGCTGGTAGCCGAGATACTCGGAGTGATTTTTTACTCGCACGAGTTTTCCACTTCGTCAATAAAATTATTGTATTGATTATGTGTGGTTGATGTTTATTTTTGTATTATTACTTATTGATTTTATATTTCGCAGTATATTATAACTACTTATAATTAAGGTTGTTTATTAATTAATCCATAGTAATAATATTTAGGACTTGTCTTAATTATTGTGTTAATTCCGCATAGGGTCAGAACCTTGGATAAATATGAAATTTCAATTGGTATCAGAGACTGACCGCGATCCTTAACCTATTTATCTATGGAATGTAGTCAACCCTTAAATTGTCCATCATTCTTTGATGGGACTGAATATTTATATTGGAATGTTCGCATGAGAGTTTTCCTTAAATCATTAGATGAGAAGTCTGAATGTCAGTATAGTGCGGGTGGAAACCTCCCGTAGTTATGGTTGATGGGGTCTCTTTTCCTAAAGATAAACTGACATGGACTAAGGATGTGTTTGACGTTAGCAACAGTAACAACAAGGCAATTAATTTCATTCATGGTGTTGTTTGCTCGGCTGAGTTTAGGAGAATCTCAATGTGTGAGATAGTCAAAGATACTTGGGACATCCTGCAGATTGTGCATGAGGACACACTGTCTGTTAAAAATAATAGACTTCCTGGATATAAAAAGCCCAAAATCATAGCGATGGAGATCGTGAATGAAATTGATCATGATTCGTCAAGTGATGATGATAATGATAATCTCACATATCATGATTTGGCCATGTTTGCAAAGAAGCTTAAGAAATTTCTTAAGCTGAAGAAGAGTAGTCGTAGCAGAAGTGATAGGAATGAGGAAGATAAGTCTAGAGAGAGTAGGCATAGTAGGAGAGAGTCTAAAGATGAGAAGGGTAGCAAACCCCGTGGTATTTAATGCCATGAGTATGAAGGGTATGGACATATTAGATCTAAGTGTCCCATATACTTTAAGGCTACATGTAAGAAAGTCACGACATCCTCTCTTAGTGATTCACAAGGGGCTATATTTCTGATAAGTCTCCTAAGGATAAGAGCAATTTTATGGTCTTTACTGCTAGTGTGACTAGTGAGCGAGAGGAAAACAGTAGTGATGAAGATGGTAGATCTGATTCTCTCACGATGAGGATAGTCTTCAGGTAGCCTACACTGAATTGTTCAATGAGAGTTTAGCTATCAAGAAAGGGGAACATAGAAGTCAATAAGAGGCTGAAAGAAGTGTAGCTAGAAAAGAATGAAGCTCAAGCTAAGTTTGAGCAGAGCCTTTTAATGATTGATGACCTTGAGGAGAGAAATAAGGGGCTAGTTGATAGAGTCCAATCCTTAGAGTGGAAAAATGCTAGAAAAAATTTAAAGTTCACAGATTTCATATAAAATAGCAAAAAAGTTCACAGATAAGGAATAACAGGTGCATAAAGATTATTTTTAGTTACAACGTACTGATTAAAAGAATATAAAGCTTTAAAGCAGGAAAAAAATGAAGAAGGAATATTAAATTGAAAAATCTGAAAGTGTTATGAACCAAAATTACAAAAGAAAAATGAAATAATTTTTCAAAACTTATAATTTTCCAAAGGGAATAAAATTAGCACCCATGAAAACTGAAAAGAAAAATTCATAACACACAAAATGAACATAACATTTGGCCGAAGAAGTACAAATGACAAGATAACCAAAAGCTAAAATCATATAAGAAATAGTAGTAATAATACATTAATAATTGGCCACTGAAGAAGAAACTAGGAGAAACAAAAATAAAGGAGCAAAATTGGTATGAAAAATGAAAACTTGAGTTTCATTCAGGAATTCTGTCAGCTTTTAAACAAAAACAAATAATTCATTGCTAAAAAGCTATGAATGAGCAAAAAAATAGCACAGATAATGAAAATTCGAGGGAGGAAATGAAAAATGAACAGTAATGTTGATTGCATAATATGGTTTTTACAAAAATGGGAAATTTAAATGAAGTGAAGAACAGTCATTACCTGAGAGAATTATGGGCTGAGAAGAAAATGGAGCTTGATCAGAGAGAAAGAGACAGAGGGGGAATGAAAGAGAGACAGATGGGGGAATGAAAGAAGAGTGATGAGTTGAGCGGCAGAGAGAGATTGAGATGTGAGGAAAAATTTAGGGTTTTGTTTTAATTAAAACGGTTCGATTCGGTTTAACAGGTGCAGTTCGGATTCGCATCTAAATCGAACCGTAAACTGTTTGGGGTGGGTCAATCTGAATCGTAATCAACCCGATAGAAAAAAAACCATAAATTCGGTCCGATTTGGTTTGGTTCGGTTCGCGGTCTGGTTCGGTTCGGTCGATTTTTTTACCCACCCCTATGAATTGCAGAAGAAGCTCTTTCGCTCGTTTATGTTAGAGGGTACATCTATCGAGCACTATGTGTCGCAAATGATTGCTGACATCGAACAGCTAGGTCAGCTTGGCATAACCTTCGAGGCCGAGACTTCTATAGATTTGATCTTACAGTCTTTGTCCGACTGCTGGGTCGGGTTCATCATGAACTATAATATGATGAACCAAGAAAAGACTCTTGGAGAGTTGATTCCTATCCTCAAGGAGGCTGAGCCAGAGCTTCTGAAGGGTAAGAAGCGCGAGGCAAATCTTACTTCGACATCTCAGAAGGCCAAGGCTTGGCCGAAGGCTTCTGGAGGTGTGAAGATGAAGAATAAAAGAAAGGGCAAGGCCAAATCATCGCAGTCTTCTGGGAAGACTAAGGAAAAATCCCAAGATGTCTGCCTACAGTGTGGCAAACGGGGTCACTGGAAGCGTGACTTCCGTGAGTACAAGGCGCACATGAAGGAAGTGAAGACGGGCAAGGCTCCAGCTTCAGGTATGTTTGTTATTGAAATAAACATGTCTACTTCTAGTTTTAAAAATTAGATTTTTGATTCTGGATGTGGAACTCATTTATGTACTGATGTGCAGGATCTGTAGATTAGCAGGAGATTGGCTTCAGGAGAGATCGACCTCCGAGTCAGAAATGGGACTAGAGTCGCTGTTTTGGCCATTGGCACCTATATTTTGAATCTGCCCTCGGGGCATGTACTTAATTTAGGAGACTGTTATTATGTACCTAATTTCACTAGAAACATTATCTCTGTATCTTGTTTGACCCGATTCGGGTATACCTTTGTATTCCAGAACATTGGGTGTTTTTTTTATAAATATGATATTTTGATATGTACAGCAGATGTAAGTAATGGTCTTTATATTTTGAATATTAATGAATCTCAAACATATAACATGACAAACAAGAGGCTAAAATTGAGTAACACAGATGAACTTATTTTAGGCATTGTCGTCTGGGACACTGTGGGAACACAGAGACTGGGCGACGCTGTCTGTTCCGGTCTCGCGGCCCGGTTGGGAGTACGGAGTAGCCCGCGGGGGACTAAACCGGAGAATAATGGAGTCACCACCCGGTGTGAACCTGGACAAAGATTTAAGGCTGCACTCACCCCTCGCAAGGGAAGACCTAAACCGTTGGGTTCGGAATGGTCCCTTACTTATGCCACTTGTAATGAAATGATTTGTGAAATAATTTAACCAAGCCTAAGAAACATATTTCTAAGAGTATTCTACTTTTAAGTTCACATGCATGACAGTAATCATCATAACGGCGAACATGTAATAGCACACGGCAATCTCATGAACATACTTCGATCATATAATGCGGAAAACAAAGAACAACCTAAACATAATGCAAATTGCAAACGCAAAATAAATGACTAATCATGCTTGAAAATGAACAACTAAATAGGCTAAATCATGCTTGAATACCATCTCATGAACAAATCAAATAGATAAATGCAGGAATACAAATAGTATGATTGATTACATGATACAAGAGAAATCACCTAAGAAACAATTATGCATGACATTTGATGAAAAGGACTCAGTTCAGTGTATGCGCGTTAGTGTAGCGTTCGAAAACGTGTTCGAACGGTAAACAAAAGGTTCTCGTTCGTGTGGCGTTTGATAACGCGTTCGAACGGGACCAGACCTGATGAAACAAATGCATGCGCGTTTGAGTAGCGTTCGTAAACACGTTCGAACGGTAAACAGAAGGTTCGCATAGAAAAAAATAAAGACAACGATATCAGACTTTGTATACCTGATTGAACACATCTTACATTCAACCAAATATACGTCATCCGGCGCGGCAAAGCATCGCGGTAAAGGATTTTAACCCCGAAACGGAGGACCTTTAATCCAACTTACTAAGCCCATACGCTTTATCTCATCATTACACAAACAAATAACATGCAGAATTTAAATAAAGGATAATAAACGAATCAAAATAACATAAAAAAAAATATGCGCCGTTTGCTCAAGTGGTATGTGGAGTTGTATCCCAAGTATAGACCGCACTACCGTCCATTCGGATTCGCTACGGAATTTATGTCTGGGTTTCCATCCTATATACCACAAGAGGTGACACATTTTCCATTTTATTCAAAGCCACAACATGCATCCATGAACGACTCTCATACGAAATAAATAACTAAAACGATTAAAAGATGAATAAAAATAAATACGAAAAATGCCCTCAGGTCTAACCTTTTATGTCGACTCTCGGAAGTACCGTACACGGTCATCGGAAGGGTGGATGCTCCGCAACTCCTTCGGTTCACTGGTTCAACATTTTCTCTCTCTATTTTGCTGCTCAAGCTACCATTTTCGCTCCATTTTGCTGCTATTTTACTGCTGTTTAACTCTGTTTTGTTGCCATTTTGGCTGTATTTTCTGGTCACTGTTCTGCGATTTTAGGCTACTTTTTTTAGTTTTATGCGGTAATAGGGCTGCTGTTTTGTGCGGTTTTAAGGCTGAAAACTAGACTGTTTACGGAGGTTATTTGCGGCAGTAAAGGGGCTGTGTTGTGCAGGTATATACGGCAGTGGATGGGCTGTTTAGGATGTGTTTTGGTCACGGCAATGGGGCTTATTTGGTTTTTGATTTTCGGTTATTGAGAGTGAGGGAGGAAGAGAGAATTCTTTATTGCTTATGGCTTTTGTTATACGTGAATGCTAGGAGTTTTTTTGTGTGAATGAGCTAGGAGATGGAAGTGTTGGAATTGGGTTTCTTTTATAGGCAAAGGTCTAGGGCTTCTCCTTGTTTGAAAGGAAGGAATTTTGCTTAAAGGAGGATTTGATTTAGTGTTAAACAAGGAAAACCAAAGATTGATTGGAGACAAGATTTGCTTTAATTAGGTTGTTACTATATTTAATTTGTTTGGTTTAGGCATGATATTGTTTTATTATGAGGGGATATATTTGATTGATTTTAATTAGGCATGATTTTATTTTAAATTGGTATATGATTTTTAGATTTTATTTAATGTTGTCATGTGTTAATATGTATTTTATTAATTTTGATGTGTTTTATGGGCTTTGGTGGGATAATTGGGCTTGGGTGTGAGGCTAGCAACAAAACCAGAAATACCGACGCCATTCGAACACCGATTCGAACGCTACACGAACGCCCGCAATCTGCTTGACGTTCGAACGTGGTCACGAATGCAGCACGAACGAAAACAGTGAACTTGTGAAATGAATCTGATGACATACTTATTCTGAATCTCCCCTTCCGACGTCCGTTTCCTCCCCGACTTCCGTGACTTAAAAGGTAGTGTCTCCAAATGAGACTCATCATAGGGACTTATATGCAAAAATGCAGTGCCTACAAGCACTTTAACAAGACTCGTATATTCATACTTTCAAAAAGTGGATACTTGGACAGATTTGATCCTAATTCGTGTGACGTCTGCGAATCTTGTTTACTAGGCAAAATGCTAAAACACCTTTTAGCGAGAAAGGTGTACGTGCCACCAAACTGTTAGCCCTCGTTCATAGTGACATATGTGGGCCCATGTCTAGCCAGGCTAGAGGTGGATATGAATACTTTGTAACCTTCACGGATGATGCATCGCGTTATGGTTATGTGTATCTTATGAGACACAAGTCGGAAACTTTTGAGAAATTCAAAGAGTTTCGACACGAAGTAGAAAAACAGACCGGTAAAAGTATTAAAACATTACGGTCGGACCGTGGTGGAGAATACTTGAGCAATGAGTTTCTCGATTACTTGAAAGAATATGGTATTCTTTCACAGTGGACTCCTCCCGGAACACCTCAATTAAACGGTGTGTCCGAACGAAGAAACCGAACTTTGTTGGATATGGTAAGGTCAATGATGAGTCGCACTGAGCTACCAATTTCCTTTTGGGGATACGCATTGAACAGTGCAATACTTATTTTGAATAAGGTTCCGTCAAAGTCTGTTGGACATACTCCATATGAAATATGGACATGAAAGAAACCAGGTTTCTCATTCCTGAAGATTTAGGGATGCCGGGCATACGTTAAACGTTTGGATGGTACCAAACTAGAACCCAAATCAGATAAGTGCCTATTTTTAGGTTATCCTAGGGAAACCAAAGGATATTACTTCCACAAGCCACAAGAGAACAAAACATTTGTTTCCGTCCATGCGGTTTTCCTCGAAAAGGAATTCCTAGATGCAGTGGTAAGTGGGAAGAAAGTAAAACTCAATGAAAATCGGAGTGATATTGTTCCTGGTACCGAACCCATCTCGGAACACCAACAATTCATCAGGGATGAGACTATTCCACAATCTTCTAATACACAAGAACCGCGTAGGTCGGAGAGAGTCAGAAAACAACCTGATAGGTATGGGTTTCTGATCTCATCTCATGTAGATATTAATCTTATTGAGGATAATGAGCCAGCTACGTATGAGGAAGAGATACAAGGTATCGACTCCGCTTTATGGCAAGAAGCCATGAAGTCTGAAATGGATTCCATGTATACCAACCAAGTTTGGGCACTGGTTGATGCACCAGAAGGCGTTAAGCCGATTGGTTGTAAATGGGTCTTCAAGAAGAAGACATACATGGATGGCAACATACAAACGTACAAAGCTAGGCTTGTAACGAAAGGGTATCGTCAACGACATGGTGTTGATTACGACGAAACTTTTTCACTTGTTGCCATGATTAAATCCATTCGGATAATATTTTGATTGCTGCATATTTCGATTATGAAATATGGCAGATGGACGTCAAAAACGCTTTCCTAAACGGAAACCTTTTGGAGTATGTTTATATGCAACAGCTTGACGGTTTTGTCGTGCCAAAATATACAAACAAGGTTTGCAAGTTAAATCGATCCATTTATGGATTGAAGCAGACATCGCATTCTTGGAACCAAAGTTTTGATGAGATCATAAAAGAATATGATTTCATTCAAAACGAAGATGATTCTTGTGTATATAAGAAGGTTAGTGGGAGCGCACTGACATTCATTGTCCTATACGTTGATGATGTATTGCTTATTGGCAATGACATTCCCATGCTACAATCTATGAAAGCTTGGCTTTCATTAAAATTCTCCATGAAAGACCTGGGAGAAGCAGCCTTTATTCTGGGAATAAGGATCTACCGGGATAGATCTAGAAAGCTGCTTGGACTTTCCCAGAGCTCGTACATTGACAATGTATTGAAAAGATTCAACATGGATTAGTCTAAGAGGGGGCTGCTTCCAGTGTCACATGGCGTCTCTCTATCTAAGGACATGTGTCCTAAAACACAAGATGAGAGAGATACCATGAATCAGATCATGTTCGCTTCTACAGTCGGATCGATCATGTATGCCATGATATGTACGCGACCTGATGTCTCGTATACTTTGAGCATATGCAGTCGCTATCACACCGATCCAGGTGATAGTCACTGGATTGCTGTTAAGAACATCCTTAAGTATCTTAGACGAACTAATGATGCTTTCTTAGTTATGGAGATGGAGAACTTGAGGTGACTGGGTTCACCGATGCAAGTTTCCAAACCGATAAAGATGACTCTAAGTCACAATGTATGTACATATTTTGTTTGAACAATGGAGCAGTGAGCTGGAAATATTCCAAGCAAGAGACTGCTACCGATTCAACAACAGAAGTGGAATATATTGCTGCAGCTGAGGCAGTAAAAGAAGCAGTTTGGATCCGTAAATTCCTAATTAGATTAGGAGTAGTTTCGTTAGCAGCTGAGCCCGTACCTTTGTATTGTGACAATAACGGGGCTATAGCGTAGGCTAAGGAACCGCGGTCTCATCAACGATCCAAGTATGTACTTCGACGTTTCCATATGATTCGTAAGATGATACATCATGGCGATATGAAGATCGAAAAGATCGCTTCAGATGACAACATTGCAGATCCGCTAACGAAAGCTATCTCTCAGCAAAAGTTTGAGCGACATGTATATAGTTCAGGTGTTAGATACTTGAGTGATTGGCTATAAGCCAAGTGGGAGATTGTTGGACAATTATGACCCATATCATCACTATTTGTAAAAGACATGGTGTTTTTGTACAAATTAATTATGTGACAAAGGAAATTGATATTTTATCATTTTGTAATTGGATTACTTGGATATAAATAAATGATAAAAGTCCTTATGATTAGTTCCCGATTAATAAGATATGAGACAGTATTAATCCATGAATGGTTTAATCATTAAATATCTCTAGTCGTAGTATTATCGAGGCTGGACATCGATAATGCGGAATAGACTAGTATTACACTTGTGTGCGTTATGGAAGCTTAATGGCATAGTTCTCATATATTTAAGTATTGGATACTTATGCAAGTGTGATAGGAGGTTCTGTTAGCCGTTGGACCGGGAACAGCTTCGCTCTGGATAGACCCCTCGGAATCCCATTGGTAGTATGACTATGTGTCTATAGGAATCTGAATCAGGGTAGGTGTATGTGGTCTTAACCTGAGACTTGCATCGCTAATACTTGCGAAAATCAGTATACTTTGGTTTTGGTCCTCCGGAGCTTTAACAGGTTCTGTGTACGCCTCTTTTGGGTATACTGAGAATCGTAGTGTATTGGGTGCGATGTCAAGAAGGGAGTATCACTTTAGTCATATGAAGATGATGATCACACATGGATACGAAACCAGTACTCTTAAATACTACAACTATCGGGATAGTATGACTAGGTCATGATTATCCGATTACATAGACTAGTTGCTAGTGATCTAATATATGCTTCATATGGGGCAGACATAATTCCAGCCATAGGTTTAGCATGTGACATCCGATACTGGATCATATTACGCAATACTTTATATATTATGCCTGATACAGATTATATATTCCTCGTTGAATATTTCTGGAGATTTGGGTAGGCACGGTGCTTTGCTAGAAGCCAACCATGTCTTGTAAATCGGTAAGAATGTGGTACGGGGTACGCACGTGTTCAGATAGTCCGATGACCATATTTACTGCCAACATATCCAGGGATCTCTTTGGTCGCTTTCCAAAGATTCCCCGATGATATTTGACTCGAACAGAATTAATTTGGGATTAATTATGAGAGAGAAAATTAATCTGGGATTAATTGCGGCAAGAATTTATCTGGGATTAAATTCGCCTAGAAGATAGAACGCGATTAATTTAGAATTAATCGATTAAATAATATATTGGATATATTAATTGAAATCAGATTTCAATGCGGAATTAAAATTTGATTTTAATTCGTGAGCGACTTTCGTAATAATTTTGCTAGGTATTATTATTTAATTAAATTGGATTTAATTACGTCGCAATGGTAAATTCGTTTATTCGGAATAAACGAACCCGAGCCCAAAATGTGTTGTGTAAGCCAACTAGATTTGGAATTAAATGGGTGGGACCTATGACTTACATCAAAAGTCACTATTTGTGATGTTGGTGGTTGAAATAGTAAATGTGGCATTTACTTCTCAAATCTACCACCACTTTGAAAGTCAATACACATTAACTTTGGTATTAGTTTTTTGAAAACTACTATTCATCTTTCTCTCTTTTTAGGCGTGAATGTGCTCCTTCCTCTCCATTGATTTTTGCTTCAAAAATCTTCAAAGCTAGCACTTATAGAGTCTTGTGAGGTGATAGGGAAACTCACCATTGAGTTTGGAATTCAAATCAAAAGCTTGGAGCTTTCAACATACAAAGAAAGTTTCGAATTTCTCATCCATTCATTGTAAGTATTTTCCGCAACTTACTTGATCATTCACACTTAGAATCATGTTTAGGAGACCTTGGGATATCTTGGACATACTAACACATGTAACCAATAATAATAAAAAATATTGCATAACATTTATATAATATTGAAAAAAAATTAATTATCTAGATATTTAACATTTAAACATCTAAATAATTAATTAATGTGATTATTATTATATATGTATTTTTATTTACATTAAATAACAAATTCATATATTAATGGCATGTGTCAAAGTCTCATTTGATAATTAATTAATATGTATCAAATCAAATCTTGTATCAAATACAAATACATATTAATTATCAATTGACCGAAAGCTTCTAATGCATGTATTTTCATTTAACCGTTTAAAGGACTCGAATTAACTCATTTAATTTGGTGAAGTATTATGAATAATCTATATTATTCATAACGTGTTACCCAAGTGCTCAACGAGTACACTTCATATTATGGGACTCTCTAAGTTTAGGTTTATCCGTCACGAAATCCAATTTTGTGTCCATAATCAACCCACTCATGGATTATGACGACCACAGATAATCTCGCTAAACTATGCAAGTCGAGGTCATTGCATACGTATAATCCCTCCGTCACAGGCTATCCATTTTATACCTGGGATATAGATGAGAACGTCAAATCCATTCGGTATAATATAGTCGACTTTGAATTTATGATCTCTAAATAACACTCAGAACTGATTTTCGATGTTATACCACGGCCATGGATTTACTAGATCGTAAACACGTGAGGATGCATATGCCATGTACACAGGACTGACGGATTCTATCTTGATACGCAATAGATATCATGAGCATCAGTCCACACCCAACGAACAGGCGGAGGTCTGATCATGAATAGATCAGTGACGTGACTGCCATCAAAGTGTGGAGGATAACTCATATATCCACTGTGGTATCTCAAGTCGAAGGACCACTATATTCGCTCAACTCGAGAAGATTCCTATTGACGTTGGTGTACCATCTATTAGGAAATCTTCAGTGAGTCGTTCAATGTTTATCAAATAAATAACCACATGTCTATACGAGTCTCCCGAGACTCATGGTTCATTGGGATAAACCATCAGAACAAGTCACGATATACGACATGTACAGGTCTCATTAGATTTTACTAACCGACCCGTGTTAGTGAATCTTGATCAGGAACTTTATTTAAGGATATACAACTTATAGTGACGCTTCCCAATGTCAATTACAAACTAGTAAATGCGTACTACGTTGTAAATCCTAGGGTCTTTGTCTAATATACACGTATCACTAAATCAGATTTAGTTTCAATCTAATCATAATTAGATCGAATATGTATATAAAAGACAAGAGGTGCTACCATTAAATAAGTAATATTATGGGAAAATGCATTGTTCGTATTCATGGTATCATATGATCATATACATATCTCAATGTGTATCACATACACATGGCCCTCAAGAGTTCACCTAGCACTCAAGAGATTGGAAACAACAAGTAAGCCCGCTTTAACAAATTGAGTTTGTCCAACAAACCCAATCGTTTCTCTGAACCATCATCATTCATATTTTGTAGAACCCAAGTTCTATATCAATATGACTCAGATGCGATATCAATATTGTGTTATAGTTACTAAGTTGTTTATGTATTTAGAAATCAAACCCAAATATTTTGATACAACTGCAAGCACATCATTATTATCAAAACTTCTAATCTATAAGGTCACTATGTAACTTCATAAGTCAATACATCATAAATTACAACTAATTCCACTAATACAGTAGAATCAACAATGACACTCCCAATGCATCTTTTCTGACTTTATATGACGTAGACCATCTAAAGTCATTATTAGACTCAAAACTAATCTGACCCTAATGGTTGCGAATTATATTCTCCATGAATACGAAACTTGTTCCTAATATCTCAAAGATAACAAAGAACATGTTTCAAGACACATCCTATGGTCTACAGCATATCAAAATAACTCATAACAATTACAATTAAATTGATATCTTTAATCGTATATAATATAGTATTCATTATGCCATCATCCTATAATGTATAAGATTGATTAGACATTTTAATCAATTTCTCTTTCGACTAAGGAATCGTCATTTATGAAAGATGAATATTATATACAATAGACACACTAACTGTCAAACAGTTATACTAACTGTCATACAGATAGTTTTGATGTGTCCATTATTAGGTCATATCTAATGCACGACTAATGGGAGTATCTCACAAGTCTCTTATTTTATATCATATATAAAACTTTATATCAAATATAACATAGACAACTCCCACTGCTTTCACAGAGAAAAGAAGACTTAGGTAAATCTATTTTTACCTCACAAACATTTCATTATTACATTAATAACGATAATTTCGTTAGGATATACAATACTAGAAAGAAAATTTGTACGCTCCCATTAACCCTACTATCACAAATGTATGTTCTATGATTTGATAAAATCAGACAATCTGACTGTTATCAAAATTAGAAAACACAGATTTTTGGAAAGCTCACATGAGTCTACAATAGGCTCTATAAGCTGGTTTATCAAACTGTGATCTTAGCAGAATACAAACTCCAGGGACATTCTAGAATGAACTCTTCAAATAAATAAATCACAATAGATCTCTTATTCGAAGAAACCATTCAAGAATGCCAATTTGTATTCTTTAGCCAAAATACATAGTTTAATATCAACATTAACCAACAGATCTTTAATTGTTCAATTAGTGAGACAAGACACAAGTTTTCTCAGGATCTATAATAGATTGCTGAGTATAACCTTTCTCACTGTCATACTATAAGGGTCAAACCTTTAACAAGCTCACTTTGCTTTTGCTGCACAAATAATTTGCACATTTTATGAAGGATTCATAACGAAAGCTTAATCAAGTTCAAAACTTGATTGTAGTAAGCTACGAAAAATCTTAGATCTATGTTTTAATGCTAACTTCCGAAATCGATATCAAATATCGCTCCCACTGTAAATTATAGGATAATTTTCTTCGATAAGAAAACAATATAACCATTAAGTATCAAATACTACGCTAATGATTCTGACATCCTATTGGACTTATATAGAAGCTGTCTAAGGGTCTTTTCATCTTATTAATTATGTATTTCCATTTTTAGTTTATCACTCTCACATTTGACTTCACTAAGTCAAGCCTTTTCTACAAAGGTCAACATTTGATGTTACACACTAAGTAATAAAATAATTTTATTACTCGGGATCATAGAAAATATATTCTATCAAATAGAATACAATATTCTATTAAATAGAATAAATGATAAACTTTGACTTGTACCTCCGAGGCGCAAGTACTTTCAATTAGGGGTGGCAAAACGAATCAATGAATCGAATTTGTATCGAATCCTAAACGAATCGAATCAAAATGTGATGGATTCGTATTCAATTCATTTAGTTAATGATATTATTTAATAAAATAATTTACCAAACTTGATTTACATTAATTCTTCATAAATATATACATATGAAATATGTAATTAATATATTTACTAAAAATATCTCACAAAATATCGAAAATATTACTTTTTCTATCATAATTAGCTATAATTTCTCAAATATTAATTGAAAATTAACAAGAACAAGTAAATAAAAATAATAAATGAATCCTAAACGAATAAACGAATCAATGAGCTTAAATTCGTATTCGATTCGTTTAATAAACGAATCGAATCGAATTGACCCATTTATTAAACGAATCTATTTTTTCAAACCCGTATTCACTTTAAAACGAATCGAATCGAACGAATAAATGAATCCTGACCCAAATTGCCACTCATACTTTCAATTATATAACCATTATACAAAAGAAAGATTCAAATCTCAAACTTTTCAATATTCGAATTTTCTACTTATACACATATATATATATATATATATATATATATATATATATATATATAACTGTAGAAACTAATGGAACATTAATTAAAATGATGAATTAATGTTACTGGAGCATAACCCCAAGAGTATTGAAACTAATTCGGTAATACTCAATATCAAACGAATCATATTATATAAGATTCGATTTTTCCCACTGACCAATTCATCACGATGGAACCGTAGAAGAATAATATTGAGTAAGAATCATATTCATTGAATGAATAACCTTAGAACTAATTGCCATAAATTGATATGTTTGATTATATCAAACATCTTTGAACAATTCAAAGACAAACGATGAATTTTAAAGATATAGTTTTCAACACTTCAAATAGAATAACTTTGAACCAGTCAAAATATTATATCCGCATTTCATCAGAAACATATTAAAAGTTCTCAAACCATTCAAGACATTCAATATATATACTCTTAGAAACACGCAACTAAGTCATGACAATTCATTAACTAAGTTATGAAGTAAAGAAAACTATCCAAGGCAATTTATAATTCATTAAACTACATACATCCAATGTATTAGTTTAATAAATCTGTGGTCCAATGACGATCATTGGTTAAATGAGATTTAATCACATCCTGAATATAATATTCATTAAATGGATAAGGATATATGGTGTGATCTTGTATCAGACCATACTTCACCATAAGGAATAAACATTTAATGCTTATGTGATAAAATCTCATAAAGCACTATTCTAAATTATTTAGTTAACCAAATATATTTCTTAATGTTTATCTTCTTATCAATGACAATACTAGTCATATTAAAATATGTAACAACTGTTTATAAAGAACAAGTAACTATCCAATAGTCTCAAGTTCTGATATAAAATATCAAAACAATCACTAAACATTATTTTAAATAACTAGATGGGAGACCTGATATCCAATACCTACAGTTGTCGTATTGTGAGAATCGATATTCTCTATACAAAACTATACGCATCTGTTGTTATATTTTATATCGTACCGCAAGTGTACGGTGTCAAGTTTTAGTATAAATCAGTGAAAGAGTGTCGAACCCACATGAATTGTGTTAACTCGCACTAAATACTACAATTGATAATTCTAACTTTATTTAGACGATAATTAATAAAGATTTAATTAAATAAATAAATATAAAAAACAATTTGATAGGAGGAACTAATACGATAGAGATTCTGGATCATGATTTCACCTAGTTGTCGCCTATGTATTTGTTATGCCAATTAATCATTGTTCAATTATATTGTTTATAAGTCAAGATTCCTAAAATATCTACTCCCTCTCTCGAGTGCCGAGTGAAAATATCATCAACTATAGACTTCGATATCTCTATAAAAATCCAATAGTTAACAACTTTGTACTCTTTGTGATTCTATATTAACGACTTCAAAGGAACTACAGATTCTCTCGAACTCTATAAAATCCTAGGTCATATTCTCTAGATCCATTCAAAATCCCTCTCTCGAGTGATAGATTTCAAACATATATCATCATATTTGTGGCCAGCAAACACAAAGCATTAAACTCAAAAGAATATAAATAAATCAATAAAACTTAATAACAAAATTAGCAAACAATACAAGGTTCAAGCATCGATTACATCATTCTCTAGAATTAAGGAGTTTAGTTCATGATAAAAGATAAAAACAATGATAAACAAGTCATGAATCTAATGGAAATCATTAGAGTTCTAAGAAAGAAACAAGAAGATAAAGCCCAAATTGAATCTCTCCATCTTCGGACGTCACCGCCTTTGTCTCCTCTTGTTGCTATTCAATTCTCCTCCTTTGATCTCTCTAAAATATGTGTTTTGGTGTTTTGTGTTGTGTATTAGCCTTTCATTGAGTCTTGGACGAACTAATCTATTTATAATGGAGCCCTGGAGTCATTGGGTATGTTAAAAACCCTAAAAATCACTTTCTGGAACGCGCGTGTATGTCTTTCCCCGCAGCGCCTGGGCAATTGGCACCGCGGTACCAGTCTCTTGGCCTTCATGTATGGTATGTGCGGCGCTGGTCAATTGGCGCCGTGATGCCCTTCTCTCAGGAAATTATTATGGGGTACGTGAGGCTTGCAGACGATGCAACACTGGTCAATTGGCACCGCGGCACCAGTGATAATTTCATCTCTGGAGCTGCCCATTGTGTAGGACACAGAAATCGGCGATGTTGTTCTAGGTTCGCGGCCTAGTTGGGAGTACGGAGTAGCCCACGGGGGAACTGAACCGGAGAAATAACATGGAGTCGCCACCCGGTGTGAACCGGGAAAATGATTTAAGGTCGCACTCACCCCTCGCAAGGGAAGACCTCAAACCATTGGGTTCGGAATGGTCCCTTACTTATGCCACTTGTAATGATATGATTTGTGCAATAATCTAACCAAGCCTAAGCAACATATATTTTCAAGGATAATCTACTTCTAAGTTTATGCATTAAAAAATAAGTTGGAATAACGGCAAGCATATAATTTCATAAACACATCATATTGATAAACACAGAGACGCAAATAAACAATCATTGTACAAGCATGCATACTAAAGAGAGGCAATTAAGTGCATAAATATTGAAGAGAGCTAACTAAACATATGATGGGGAAGGGAATCACTAAGGGAACAAACATGCATGAAACATGATAAAGGAATATGTCCAGTGTGTGCGCGTTCGTGTAGCATTCGTAAACGCGTTCGAACAGTAAACAGAATTGTGGGAACACAGGATCTGGGGCGACGCATGCTGTCCCGGGCTCGCGGCCCGGTTGGGAGTACGGAGTAGCCACGGGGGACTAAACCGGAGAATAATGGAGTCGCCACCCGGTGTGAACCGGGAAAATGAGATTTAAGGCCTCACTCACCCCTCGCAAGGGAAGACCTCAAACCATTGGGTTCGGAATGGTCCCTTACTTATGTCACTTGTAATGAAAGGATTTATGTAATAATTTAATCAAGTTTAAGTAACTCTTATTTCCAAGAGTATCATGCTTCTAAATTCACATGCATGAAATTAATCATCACAACATACAACATCCCATGGCAATCTCATGAACATATTTCAATCATATGATATGGAAAACTAAGAACAACCTAATCATGCTTGAGTACTATCTCATGAATACATCGAATGGATAAATACAGGAATACAAATAATATGATTGACTACACAATGCAAGAGAGATCACCCAAGAGGCAATTATGCATGAAATATGATGAGACAGACTCAGTTCAGTGTGTGCGCATTCGTGTAGCATTCGTAAACGCGTTCGAACGATAAACAGAAGGTTCGCGTTCGTGTAGCGTTTGATAACGCGTTCGAACGGATCCAGACCTGATGAAACAAAATGCATGCGCATTCGAGTAACGTTTGTAAAACGCGTTCGAACGGGAAACAGAAGGTTCACATTCGTATAGCGTTCGATAACGCGTTCGAACGGGAACAGACCTGATGCACAAAATGTGACGCAATACATACATAAAAAAGCAAATAGCGAAATACGAAGCGCGGCGAAGCATCGTGGTGAAGGATTTTAACATCTTCAATTAGAGGACCTTTCATCGCACTTAATAAGCCCATGCGCTCGATCACGTCATGCATACAAGAATAAAGACAATCATATCAAACTTAGTATATCCGATTGAACATATCTTATATCCAACCGAACACACATCAACCGGCGCGGCAAAGCATTGTGGTAAAGGATTTTAACCTCTCCAAATAGGGGACCTTTAATCCGAATTACTAAGCCCATGCGCTCGATTGTATCATACATACAAAAGTAACATGCAGAATTCAAATAACGAAAAATAAATAAATCAAAGCAACATAAAACAAAAGAATGTGCCGTTTACTCAAGTGGTACGTGGAGTTGTATCCCGAGTACAGATCATACTACCGTCCATTCGGAATCGGCTATGAAATTTATGTCCGGGTTTCCATCCTATATACCACAAGAAGCGACACATTTTCCATTTCATTCAAGCCACAACATGCATCCACAAACGACTCTCATGCGAATAGAATCCAATAAACAATCAAAAGACGAATATAAACTAATGAGAAAAGTGCCCTCAGGTCTAACCTTTTAAATCACCTCTCGGATGTACGGTACACGATCGTCGGAAGGGTGGATGCTCCGCAACTCTTCCGGTTCACTGGTTCACTGCTCTCGTTCGTTGTCTTACTATTTTGAGTCGTCGTTCTCCGTCTTTTGCTGCTGCTTTTGACTCCGATTTGCTGCCGTTTTGCTACTGTTCTGCTGCTGTATTTTAGTTACTGTTCTTGGGATGTTTTGGCTACTGTTTTGGGTGTGATTTTTGGTGGTGTTATGGTGTGGTTCGGGGGCTATTTTGATGAGGTAAAGGGGCTGTTCGGGATGTGTTTTGGTCAAGGCAATGAGGGTTCTTTGGTTTGTGATCTTCGGTTATTGAGAGTGAGAGAGAGTTGTGTCAATAAGCTTGGGTGTTTCTTGTGTGTGTTGTGATTTTCGTGTGAGTTGTGTGTATGAGCTAGGGGAGGCTTTTCTTGTATGAATGAGCTAGGAGAATGCATGTCTTGGTTAGAGGTTGTTTATATAGAGAATGGCTAGGGCTTCACCTTGTCTCACAATGAAGGGATTTTGGCATTAAAAGGAGGATTTGATTTGGTATTCAACAAGGAAAGGATTAGATTGAGGGGGGACAAATCTTGGCTAGATTAGGAATACAAAATATTTAATTTGTTATAATTGATTTTAATTAGGCATGACATCTTTTTAATTTAGTATGTGATTTTGTTTAGTTAGGAAGGAATCTTGTGTAATTGGTGGGTGAATATCTTAATTAAGGAATTAAAATATTTGATTGATTTCCATGTTTATTTTAATTTGGTATGTGATTTTTAGATTTGTTTTTATTTCACCATGTGTTAAATATGTGTTTTAAGTGGGCTTGGGAGTGTGGGCCAAGGCTTGGGCGAATTGGGCTTAATGTGAGGCTAGCAGTAAAACCAGAATTACCGACATCGTTCGAACGCTTCCTCGAACGCGGCACGAACGCCCGCAATCTGTTTGGCGTTCGAACGTATACATGAACGCAGCACGAACGAAAACAGTGAACCTTGTTTATTCTGAATTTCCCCTTCCGATGTCCGTTTTCCGTGACCTCCGTGACTTAAAAGGTAGTATCTCCAAATGAGACTCATCATAGGGACTTATATGCAAAAATGCAGTGCCTACAAGAATGCAAGCGTTCGAGAAGTATTTGATAACGCTTTCGAACGATAAACATAATTTTCGTGTTCGTATAGTGTTTGATAACGCATTCGAATGGGATGAGACCTGATGCATGATACAATAAAATACATGCGCATTCGAGTAGTGTTCGTAAATGAGTTCGAATGGATATAAGACAGAATGCATACGTTCGTGTAGCATTCGTAAACGCGTTCGAATGGAATAAGACAGAATGCATGTGTTCGTGTAGCGTTCGTAAACATGTTCGAACGAGATGAGACAGAATGCATACGTTCGTGTAGCGTTTGGAAACGTGTTCGAACGAGATTGCCAAAATGGCATCAGAAATGACACAAACACATGTATGGATGAACAAATACACGATGTAGGACCTCGTGTGCCCGATGAAACACATTTCACATTCAATCGGGTGCACCTCATCCGGCACTGCAAAACATCATGGAAAAGGTAGCCTTTTAGGCATTTCCCTCTAATAGAGGACCTTTAATCCACCCTAGTTAGCCCATGCGCACAAGAATGCAATGCATGCGTAAATAAAGCAATGGTATGCAAAAGGTAAATGACATAATAAAAGGCGCGACAAAACATCGTGGTAAAGGTAGCCTTCAGGCATTTCCCTCGAATAGAGGACCTTTAATCCACCCTAGTTAGCCCATGCGCATTATGTTACAATGCATACAAATGAATGAGACAATAATGTGGAACTTCGTATATTCGATTAAACATATCTCACATTTAATCAAACATACTTCGTCCGGCGCGGTAAAGCATCGTGGAAAAGGTAGCCTTTAGGTATTTCCCTCGAATAGAGGACCTTTAACCCACCCTAGTTAGCCTATGCGCACTATATCATCATGCATAAATAAGTACCATGCAGAAAGTAATAGCATACTAACGACTAAATCATGCTTAAGAAATAAATAACATACTAGCAACCCAATCATGCTCGAATACAAGGTTGGATGAAACAAAATGTGTGAATCTCTCAAGTGGTACATGGCATTGTATCCCGAGTGCAAACCGCAATACCGTCCATTCGGATTAGGCTACAGAATTTACGTCCGGGTTTCCATCCGATATACCACAAGAGAGAACACATGTTCCATTTATTCAAGGACCACAATATATATCAACAAAAGACTCTCATGAGAAGGAATTCTAATAAACAACACAAAAAAAGATAAGAATAAAGAAGAAGGGTGCCCTCAGGTTTAACCTCTTAGGTCGTCTCTCAAAAGTGTGTTACACGGCCGTCGGGAGGGTTAATGCTCCGCAACTCTTCCGGTTCACTAGTCCACTGCTCTTATTCGCTGCTTCACTGTTTTGAGCTGTCATTTCCTCTATTTTGCTGTTATTTTGCTGCTGTTTCTTGCGGTAACTTAAGGGTTTTAAAGTGCAATTTTTTAGGGGGCTGTTTGCAGTAATTGAGTTGCCGTTTGAGGGTGATTTTTGGTGGTTATAGTGCAGTTTTAGGGGTGATTTTTGGTGGTGTTATGGTGTAGTTTGGATACTGTTTCGGTGATGTAAAGGGGAGTGTTTTCAGTCTGGTTATGCGGCAATGTAGGGGGTTTTGATGCGTGAGTATTCGGTTGCTAGAGAGATGAGGAGAAGAGGATTATTTGTTTGCTTGTTCTTGTTGTCTTGGGCGTGCGAGCTAGGTTTATTTCTTTTGTGTTTTTTTGTGAGAACGAGCTAGGGTGTGAAAGGTTGGTTTTGTGTTTCTTTTATAGGCAAAGGCTAGGGTTTCTCTTCTGTGATAGGAAAGGGAATCATGCAATTATGGGGGAATATTTCTAATTAGTGTGAGATAGGGAAAAATCTTTTAATTAGGGAAGTGATTTGTCTTGATTAGGAAGATGATATATTTGATTTGTTTTATTTAGGTTTGTCAATTATTTAGATTCGATTTGTGATTTATTTAATTTAGGAAGGATATTATTTTAATTTGTGACATGTTTTAAATGTTTTAATTATTTTTGGGTGGGTTTTGATGGGCTAATTGGGCTTGGACGTGAGGCTAGAAACAAAACCAGAAGTACCGACACCGTTCGAACGCCCATTCGAACGCTACATGAACGCCCACAATCTGCTTGACGTTCGAACGTGTTCACGAACGCAGCACGAATGAAAGCATTGAACATGTGAATTGAATCTGATGACATACTTATTCTGAATTTCCCCTTCCGACATTCATTTCCCGCGACTTCTGCAACCTAAAGAGTAGTGCCTCCATATGAGACTCATCATCGGGACTTATATGCAAAAATACAGTGCCTACAGTCACCCCCACTTTGATGGGACTTGTGCAGTGTGTGACAATGACAATCCTATCAAAGTTATGCAATGCATTTTTACTTACATGGCTCGCCAGCTGCCACTTGACTTGCCTGCTGCTTCGAACTGAGTTGATCTGGTGGTCCATTTTCGAACTGTGCTCCATTTTTGGAGTGCCATTTTCGGCATCTGTCCTGTGTGCTCCATTTTGGAGCGCCATTTTCGGCATCTGTGTTGTGTGCTTCATTTTGGAGCGCCATTTTGGACATCTATCGTGTGTGCTCCATTTTTGGAGCGCCATTTTCGGCATATGTTGTGTGTGCTCCATTTTTATGTGCTCCATTTTTGGAGCGCCATTTTCGGCATCTGTTGTGTGTGCGAGAATGTGGCTCATTTTTGAATCGTTACTTGATGAGATGGTCTTTGCCGCTACAAACCTGCGAATACAAAACAAAAAATACATTTATGTGATATATATGCATGTATGCATGGATATGTTTCCTATTCCGATAGGTTAGGCCTTCATTGGTCCATTGTCATAGGATACGAACTCGCATTTCTGACAATAAGTCTAACTGAATCCAAATGATGATGGTCCTAAATACAAGCATAAAAAGATAATTCAAGCATAAAGCAATAATTTCTACAGAATGGTCCATCGATATTTCAGAAGCTTTTGGCCCAATTGTCGTAGGATACGAACTCGTCCCAGTTTAAATGGCCCAACAAGTTCGTATTTCTGACAAGAAGTCCAACTGCATCCGAATGAGGATGGTTCACAAGCACAAGGAAATCGTTGTTATAGATCATACAACTCCGGTCTACGTGTGGGTTTGCGGGAGTATAGACAAAGACTCTCGCTGGCGAATGATTGCCCACAACTAGGTCTCCCCACTCAAGGGTTCGAGCGACCAAGTGAGCGCACCTTTTTTATACCTTACGGTACGTGCCAACGAGTTATGGTGCGTGACTGACTGTCAAATGGATTTCCCGTTGTAGATTCCCCAGAGGGAGGGCAAAGCGAACTCTCTTAAAAACCCAAGCCTCTTAGGCTCTTATCGCTTGGTGACAGGAATAAACAACGAGTCCTCCAAATTAGTCCATCACAGTAGGCTATGAGTACATGATTACCTAGGTGCCTTCACAGCTTTTCCTTATAGAAAGGTAGTGAATGAGGGAAGACACCAAACCATTACCTAGCCTTAAAAAGTACCTTTGATTAAACCCCTTTCAACCCACGGTAAACACGGTTAATTAAAGCACAAATCACAAACATTACAAGACATTATTTCGGGGCCAATTCTCTATCCCCAGTGGAGTCGCCAGACTGTAGGACACAGAAATTGGTGATGCTTTTCTAGGTTCGCGGCCTAGTTGGGAGTACGGAGTAGCCCACAGGGGAACTAAACCGGAGAAATAACATGGAGTCGCCACCCGGTGTGAACCGGGAAAATGATTTAAGGCCGCATTCACCCCTCGCAAGGGAAGACCTCAAATCGTTGGGTTCAGAATGGTCCCTTACTTATGCCACTTGTAATGATATGATTTTTGCAATAATCTAACCAAGCCTAAGCAACATATATTTCCAAGGATAATCTACTTCTAAGTTTATGCATAAAAAAATAAGTTGGAATAACGGCAAGCATATAATTTCATAAACACATCATATTGATAAACACAGAGACGCAAATAAACAATCATTGTACAAGCATGCATACTAAAGAGAGGCAATTAAGTTCATAAATATTGAAGAGAGCTAACTAAACATATGATGGGGAAGGGAATGACTAAGGGAACAAACATGCGTGAAACATGATAAAGGAATATGTCCAGTGTGTGCGCGTTCGTGTAGCGTTCATAAACGCGTTCGAACGGTAAACAGAATGCAAGCGTTCGAGTAGCATTTGATAATGCTTTCGAACGATAAATAGAATTTATGTGTTCGTATAGTGTTTGATAACGCATTCAAATGGGATGAGACCTGATGCATGATATAATAAAATGCATGCGCGATCGAGTAGCGTTCGTAAACGCGTTCGAATGGAAATAAGATAGAATGCATACGTTCGTGTAGCGTTCATAAACGCGTTCGAATGGAATAAGACAGAATGCATGCGTTCGTGTAGCGTTCGTAAACATGTTCGAATGAGATGAGACATAATGCATATGTTCATGTAGTGTTTGGAAATGTGTTCGAACGAGATTGCCAAAATGGCATTCGAAATGACACAAACACATATATGGATGAACAAATACACGATGTAGGACCTCGTGTGCCCGATGAAACACATTTCACATTCAATCGGGTACGCCTCGTCCGGCGCGGCAAAATATCGTGGAAAAGGTAGCCTTTTAGGCATTTCCCTCGAATAGAGGACCTTTAATCCAACCTAGTTAGCCCATGCGCACAAGAATGCAATGCATGCGTAAATAAAGCAATGATATGCAAAGGGTAAATGACATAATAAAAGGCACGGTAAAACATCGTGGTAAAGGTAGCCTTCAGGCATTTCCCTCGAATAGAGGACCTTTAATCCACCCTAGTTAGCCCATGCGCATTATGTTACAAAGCATACAAATGAATGAGACAATAATATGGAACTCCGTATATCCGATTAAACATATCTCACATTGAATCAAACATATTTCATCTGGCGCGGCAAAACATCGTGGAAAAGGTAGCCCTTAGGCATTTCCCTCGAATATAGAACCTTTAATCCACCCTAGTTAGCTCATGCGCACTATATCATCATGCATAAATAAGTAACATGCAGAAAGTAATAGCATACTAATGACTAAATCATGCTTAAGAAATAAATAACATACTAGCAACCCAATCATGCTCGAATACAAGGTTGGATGAAACAAAATGTGTGAATCTCTCAAGTGGTACGTGGCATTATATCCCGAGTGCAAACCGCAATACCGTCCATTCGGATTAGCCTACGGAATTTACGTCCTGGTTTCCATCTGATATACCACAAGAGAGAACACATGTTCCATTCATTCAAGGACCACAATATATATCAACAAACGACTCTCATGAGAATGAATTCTAATAAACAACACAAAAAATATAAGAATAAATAAGAAGGGTGCCCTCAGGTCTAACCTTTTAGGTCGTCTCTCGAAAGTGCGTTACACGGCCGTCGGAAGGGTTGATGCTCCGCAACTCTTCCGGTTCTCTGGTCCACTACTCTCGTTCGCTGCTTCACTATTTTGAGTTGTCGTTTCCTCTATTTTGCTGCTTTTATGATGCTTTTCTTGCGGTAATTTAAGGGTTTTAAAGTGCAGTTTTTTAGGGGGCTGTTTGCGGTAATTGAGTTGCTGTTTGAGGGTGATTTTTGGTTGTTATAGTGCAGTTTTATGGGTGATTTTCGGTGGTGTTATGGTGCAGTTTGGGGACTGTTTTGGTGATGTAAAGGGGAGTGTTTTAGAGGATTATTTGTTTGCTTGTTCTTGTTGTCTTGGGCGTGCGAGCTAGGTTTATTTCTTTTGTGTTTTTTTGTGAGAATGAGCTAGGGTGTGAAAGGTTGGTTTTGTGTTTCTTTTATAGGCAAAGGCTAGGGTTTCTCTTGTGTGAATAGGAAAGGGAAACATGCAATTATGGGGGAATATTTCTAATTAGTGTGAGATAGGGAAAAATCTTTTAATTAGGGAAGTGATTTGTCTTGATTAGGAAGATGATATATTTGATTTGTTTTATTTAGGTATGTGAATTATTTAGATTGGATTTGTGATTTATTTAATTTAGGAATAATATTATTTTAATTTGTGACATGTTTTAAATATTTTAATTATTTTTGGGTGGGTTTTGGTGGGCTATTTGGGCTTGGGCGGGAGGCTAGCAAGAAAACCAGAAGTACCGACACCGTTCAAACGCTCATTCGAACGTTACACGAACGCCCGTAATCTACTTGATATTTGAACGTGTTCACGAACGCAGCACGAACGAAAGTAGAGAACATGTGAATTGAATCTGATGACATACTTATTCTGAATTTCCTCTTCCGACATTCGTTTCCCGCGACTTCCGCAACCTAAAGAGTAGTGCCTCTGTACGAGACTCATCATCGGGACTTGTTCATGTGCTCCCGTGGGCGTCCGATGCATCTATATGGTCCCAAAACACGTGCAATTATCCCAAGATCCATGTATTAATGCTTCCTACAAATAAGACATAAAATAAACTATAAATGACATTAAATGGCACGAAACGTAACAAAATAATAGGCTAAGAATGCCCTAATAAGTGGATATAAACCGCACTTATCTAACACCCCCAAACTTAAGATTTTGCAAGTCCCGAGCAAAAGACAAAATAAAAACTAAATATAAATAAACGAATAAAAATAACTAAATTAACTAAGTCAATTTCGTAAGGATCACGATTGCATTTAGTGTATGCAACAAGCCTTTAAACCCCTAGGCGGCCCTAGTGGACGAGTTATAGTCTCATGAAGGCTTACAACGACGATACCCACACACGTCATTCACACACAATCATGCAAAAATATAAAAATAACAAAAGCATAGTCCCGATAGTTACGTATAAAATTATCCTCAAAGAAAGCTTATAAATGAAATTAGAAAACCTTCAAAATACGCAATTGCGACTCAAATCCAAATTCTTGAGTAAATCATCTAAGCTAGACTCATAGTGTGTGTGTGTGTAAAGGTTCATTCACTGCTTGATTCCTAAGTAAGCCAACTTAATGATTTTGTTTAAAAATTGAGATCGATGGGTCAAACCAACCTAGATATCTCAATTATGCTCTGTAATTGCCTTATTTTGTGCTTAGTATGGTATGATTTTTCTTTTCTTTTTCTTGTCTCTTTTTGCACTTTTTTTTGAACTTTTTCTTTTTTTTTCAACTCACATACCCTTTAAGGTAGCATTTCTCCTCATGGTGGTCCTAATACTCGCCCATGGTTGCTTCACGCTTATCGGTTATAGGTGGTTTATTTTCTTTCTTTAGAGACTTTTTTTCTTTTATTTCTATCCATACCATACGTCATAACACTAGCAAATCAAGATAGACATCTAAGCAAACTGTCATTCATCAACATGCAATTTCTTCAACTAGTCACCTTGTCAACTACTTAAGTTTTCACTGCTAAAAACCTATTATTAAGTGCTTATGAGTCTAACATAGATCAAATACTCAAGGCATCAGATAAAGGTAAATTGGGCACTTATCGTTTCTAAAATTTCACCCATAAACAAACAGTATCATCATAGAATTTATGTTTTACTATCAACGACTAAAAACAAAATTTTTTTTATTATTTTTTTATTTTTTTAAATAAATAACAAGTAAACAACATGCACACACCCCCAAACTTAAAACTTGCATTGTCCTCAATGTAAGATAAAAAATAAAGAACAAGAGTGGGGAACAACACTACCGTGCATGGAGTTGATCAGGCTCTTGCTGGTTTGAATTTGGTTGCGCGGGCATTGTGTGTTTCGTGCTACATGCATAAATAACATGCAAATTAATAAATAACACACAATAAACAAAAATAAAAAAGATGCAAATGCAAGGGTTGCCTCCCCGCTAGCGTTAAGTTTAATGTCTTCAGCCAGACGTATCCACCCAAATGGTCATGGTGGCTTAAATGTAGTGAACTGGGTAATCTCATATGCTTTCTTCTTTGGTATCCACTGGTTCTTATGACATGAAAAAGACAGCTTGGCAGGCTGTGGCAGTTTATCCATAGATAGTCCCTCAGGATATTTAGATTGTCCCCCAGTTGGAAATTCTGGACTGACAATTCGGCAGAATTGGCTCGGCCTCATTTTTAACCTTCCAAGGATCATCTCCAAGTGAGCAGTGACCTTTCGTTTCCTCTTTTTATGGCGCTTTGGGAGTGGTTTCAGGTTTAGTTGCTGTGAATCTTCCTTATGCATGGCTGCACTATGCTCGTAGGTTGCTGCAATACTGATTCACCCTCCATGTTTACAACTCCCTTATCTACTATATCTACCATGTGACATTCTGCACCACCTTCAGAACTCGGCATAGCTCTGGAAACATTTAAGGTAACTTCTTCATCTTGAACTTTCATTTTCAATTCACCTTTGTTCTCTTTTTCTGTTACTGTTTCCTCCTGAAATACCATTTCTTTTTCTTTACTACCTAAATCCTTATAGGTGTCTTTAATCTCTTTTCCGCTCCTAAGGGTTATGACTTGACATTGCTCTTTGGGGTTGACTTCAGTATTACTATGAAACACCCATTTTTGTTTATTGGCCATGGAAGAAACAAGGAGCTCAATTTTCACTTCCAAAGATTTCAATATTTTGCCCATATGTGTTTCAATGTTATCCAGCCTTGACTTGTTCTTCTCAAACCTCTCTGAAGCTGTAGATACAAATATGCTCATGAGGTCTTCTAAGGAAGGTTTCTGCTCAGCTCTTGGATAGTTGAAGCCATGAAGAGTTTGCAAGATGTTCTCCATATTAGCATATGAAAAATTCGGATGATAATAATTAGGCATAAGACTGCCTCTATAGTTGTTGAAATTCCGATTGTTCATATACTGTACTTGTTCAAATCCTGCTCCTCTGTTGGGTAAAACATTCCAATAGCAGAAACAGCTCCAATAAACGGTTGGCTCATTTGATTTGTCAATACTTCTAGATGAGTCGTGAGGGACGATACTTGAGCTATTAGTGCACCAATAGGATCTGCCATTGCTTCTTTTCCAACTCTCCGCGTACGAAAGAAAAAATATATATATATATAACAATAAAAAATATATATATAAAACAAAAAATAAAAACAAAAATAAAAAATAAAAACAAAAATAAAACTTAAGATAAAAATAAAGAAAATGAAATAAAAAAATAAAAGAAATAAAAAATAAAAAATAAATTAAATCTAAATTAAAGCTAAGATTACTTGGTAATAGTATTAATGTGAATTAAACAAATAATCCCCGGTAACGGCGCCAAAAACTTGTTGTGATATTTTATATCGTACCGCAAGTGTACGGTGTCAAGTTTTAGTATAAATCAGTGAAAGAGTGTCGAACCCACAGGGATTGTGTTAACTCGCACTAAATACAACAATTGATAATCGTAACTTTATTTAGACGATAATTAATAAAGATTTAATTAAATAAATAAATATAAAAATAATTTGATATGAGGAACTAATACGATAGAGATTCTGGATCCTGATTTCACCCAGCTGTCGCCTATGTATTTGTTATGCCAATTAATCCTTGTTCAATTATATTGTTTATAAGTCAAGACTCCTAAAATATCCACTCCCTCTCTCGAGTGCCGAGTGAAAATATCATCAACTATAGACTTCGATATCTCTATAAAAATCCAATAGTTAACAACTATTTACGCTTTGTGATTCTATATTAACGACTTCAAAGAAACTACAGATTCTCTCGAACTCTATAAAATCCTAGGTCATTTTCTCTAGATCCATTCAAAATCCCCTCTCTCGAGTGATAGATTTCAAACATATATCATCATATTTGTGGCCAGCAAACACAAAACATTAAACTCAAAAGAATATAAATAAATCAATAAAACTTCATAACAAAATTAGCAAACAATACAAGGTTCAAGCATCGATTACATCATTCTCCAGAATTAAGGAGTTTAGTTCATGACAAAAGATAAAAATAATGATAATTAAGTCATGAATCTAATGGAAATCATTAGAGTTATAAGAAAGAAACAATAAGATAAAACCCGAATCGAATCTCTCCATCTTCGGACGTCACCGCCTTCGTCTCCTCTTGTTGCTCTTCAATCCTCCTCCTTGGATATCTCTAAAATATGTGTTTTGGTATTTTGTATTGTGTATTAGCCTCCCCTTGAGTCTTGGACGAACTAATCTATTTATAATGGAGCCCTAAAGTCATTGGGTATGTTAAAAACCCTAAAAATCACTGTCTGGAACGCGTGTGTATGTCTTTCCCCACAGCGCCACAGCGCCAGTCTCTTGGCCTTCATCTATGGTACGCGTGATTCTGCCGAGGGCGCTGCGTCACTGGTCAATTGGCGCCGCGATGCCCTTCTCTCGGGAATTTATCATAGGGTGTGTGAGGCTTGCAGGCGCTGCGGCGCCAGTGATAATTTCGTCTTTGGTGCTGCGCCTTGGTCATGTTCTCCCGTGTGCGTCTGATGCATCTGTATGGTCCCAAAATACGTGCAAATGTCCCAAGATCCATGTATTAATGCTTCCTACAAATAAGACATAAAATAAACTATAAATGACATTAAATGGCATGAAACGTAACATAATAATATGCTAAGAATGCCCTAATAAGTGGGTATAAATTGCACTTATCAGCATCTCATTTCTTTAGCTTTATAATTTGCCTTCAATTATTCACAACAATTGAAATTAATTGATTAGAAAACTGTGTCAAACACGTGACTTCTAAAAGTCACTAAAGCTAAGAAACGTCATTATAAGATAAACAAATACCTAATGGAGTTTTCTTAATGCCAGTCAAGAATCTCGAGACATGAACTAATTCACGTCAATTCTTACCGCACAATAAACTATTCCTTCTAGATAATTATATCCTAAAACATATATCTATTTAGATTACTTATCGTGACTTAGAAACTAAGTCACTAACCATCTTGATTTTCAAGAAAAACAGAACAACAGTTCCCGATGGTTTTGACTAATCTAACAATATCTAAGTCTATTTACATTCTAGAACCTATTCTAGAAATACGCAACCATAAGTGAAGTCAGAAAACATATTCAGATAATATGCATGCAGTGGATTAGAAGTATAATTCTCTTAACAATATAGAATAAAGGAAAACAAAAGCAGCAATTTTCATAAAATTACACACTGCTTTAATTATGGATTTTTAACTCGGCAGTATCTCTCACTACTTTACCTAATACCGTAATCCCCAACGGAAAATGGGAATTCAATAATTAAATCGAATTTCATAGTGAGAATTGGACCCCATGAATATATTTCGACTCACAGCTTTGGCACGATCTCGCCTACATATATTCATTAGGTAGACAACTCATTGTCAATCATACTCACTGTGACTCCTGATTTTGGTCCTGACTTTTTCTCGTTATGACAACTTTGGCATGTTCACAAGGAGGCGTATCAAGGCTTCACTTGCCAATGACAAACTCAAGCTATCAATGTAGTCCTGACAGCTTTGGCACGTTTAGGATTTCCACTTTCACTTGAATTTTTCTAGTATCAAATATACATCCGGCATCGATAAAATTCTATCAACTACACCCTCATTGTTTTGGCATGATCTCAGATGCAGCCATAGAAAGATACCCATAAACCGTATTGACTAGACGGACCAAGAAACGTGCATCCAATACATGTCACTTTACCTGCCTTATTTAAGCGGTGATATTCCTCAAGAAAGCTTTGCTCTATATCAAATACAGAGTTAAATCTAGATAAACTTCTAAACAATTCAATTCTACCTTAGAAAATATAACTTAACTTAACCATTAAATTTCTGTTACGTTTCATGTTAGCGTATAACCGAAAATTCAAGAAATATCTAAATTACATGCATGTGCAAACATCAAAATTGGATTATATATCATATATGAAGAATGAAAAATATAATGGATGAAGGATCAGACCTGCTCTGATACCATTTTTGTTGGGGCTTTGACGCGGGCGCAGCGAAAGCTCGCTGTTCGGGTGAAATCATAATTTAAAAAAAAATTAAATTATCAAATAAATTATTTAATATCCAATATGAATAATTCATTCATATTTCACCTAAACATATTTATTCGATATCAAATAACGACATAAATAGCTAAGAAACATCGCGAAAGTTTTACAAAAATATTTTTCCGCAAAATGGCATAAAACGTGTTTTTATCCGAACCGACCAACCAACCCACATGGGGGCTGCCCAAGTCAGCTCCAATAGTGCTTGGGAAGTTCATGGGCTGCCCAAACAGTGGACAATTCACTGTTTGGACAGCAGACACCCGGTAAGCCTGAAACTCACCCGGTAACGCCGTTTTTCACCGTTTTCGCATATTTCAACTCCGAAACAATTTCCGGAAATTGTTCCAATGCCCAAAACACATCCAATACATTTATAAAACATAATTTTCATCACCAAAAACACAGAATTTCCTGATCTGGTTTTTGTAACAAAAATATCATTTTTCATACTATAAATCTAATTTTCTCAATATCAATCATATTAATACTAAAACCAACCAAAACTACCACCTATGAAGAAATCAAGAATAATTATAGGAGTTAAAAGAGTGGTCATAACACTCTAGAATAAAAAATAAGTCATCAAATGACAAAGAATCAATATTACACTAATATCATCTAATCAAACTTCACACATGCATCTAGCCTCCAAATCCATCCTCCAAATCATAAAGCCCCAAAATATAAGAAAGGAAGAAACCCTAGAATATGTCTTGATACTCAAGAACAAGAAACAAACTTTCTAAGTTTAAGAGTTATAAAGATTACCTCTAAATCTCCTAAGATCCTTAAACTTTTTCTTCATTTTCTTCCTTGATTCTTCAAGAAAATTTGTGGTTGCTTTCTTTGAGATGGTTTTCGGCCATGGCTTACTTGAAATGAGAAAACAAAAATTTTCCACTTTAAATACAAGCCAAAACTGACTTTGGGGTTAAAAGAGGGGTATTTTAGTCATTTGGTCAATTAATCTAATTAAATAATGAAAATAAGCTTTAAGTTAACAAATCCAATTTGTAAACTTTAAGCTTAATAAAGTCATGCCACATGTAACCAATAATAATAAAAAATATTGCATAACATTTATATAATATTGAAACAATTTAATTATCTTGATATTTAATATTTAAACATCTAAATAATTAATTAATGCGATTATTATTATATATGTATTTTTATTTACATTAAATAACAAATACAGATATTAATGGCATGTATCAAAGTCTCATTTGACAATTAATTAATATGTATCAAATCAAATCTTGTATCAAATACAAATACTCATTAATTATCAATTGACCGAAATGTCCTAATACATGTATTTTCGTTTAACCGTTTAAACGACTCGAATTAACTCATTTAATTCGGTGAAGTATTATGAATAATCTATATTATTCATAACGCGTTGCCAAGTGCTCAACGAGTACACTGTATATTGTGGGACTCTTTAAGTTTAGGTTTATCCATCACGAAATCCAATTTCGTGTCCATAATTCACCCACTCGTAAATTATGACGACCACGGATAATCTCGCTAAACTATACAAGTCGAGGACATTGCATACATATAATTTCTCTGTCACAGGCTATCCATATTATAGTCGACTTTCAAATTTACGATCTCTAAATAACACTCGGAACTCGCTTCTGAAGTTATATCACGGCCATGGATTTACTAGATCACAAACACGTGTAGGATACATATGCCATGTACACATGACTGACGGATTCTATCTTGATATGCACTGGATATCATAAGCATCAGTCCACACCCAACGAACAGATGGAGGTCTAATCTAAATAGATCGGTGACGTGACTGCCATCAAAGTGTGGAGGATAACTCATATATCCACTGTGATATCTCAAGTCGAATGACCACTATGCTCGCTCAACTCGAGAAGATTCCTATTGACGTTGGTGTACCATCTATTAGGAAATCTTCAGTGAGTCGTTCAATGTTTATCAAATAAACACCCACATGTCTATACGAGTCTCCCGAGACTCATGGTTCATTGGGATAAATCATCGAACCAAGTCACGATATATGATATGTACTGGTCTCAGCAGATTTTACTAACTGACCCGTGTTAGTGAATCTTGACCATGAACTTTATTTAAGGATATACAACTTATAGTGACGCTTCCCAATGTCAATTACAAACTAGTAACTGCGCACTACGTTGTAAATCCTAGGGTCTTTGTCTAATATACACGTATCACTAAATCAGATTTAGTTTCAATCTAATCATAATTAGATATCTAATCGTAATTAGATCGAATATGTATATAAAAGACAAGAGGTGTTACCATTAAATAAGTAATATTATGGAAAAAGACATTGTTTGTATTCATGAATCAGACATAAATACGATCCAGATTGGCACTCCGAGCACCAACCCTAACACTATGTGCATAAGTGTGTGTGATAAAAACCTTTAGTATATCTTGTGCTTGCATTTCACATACACGTTTTTATTATCGTCGAGGCTTGGTCGCATGTATTAGTTTTTTTTAGGGCAATCTAATCTCTGCCATAGTTTGCTCACCAAATAGTGTGATTTTTGACTAGATGATCTTAAGTTATTCCCTTGTAAAATAATATATATATATATATATATATATATATATAATATATATATATATATATATATATATATATATATATTTACATGAGTCTCAAGTGTAAAAGAGCCAATGGGATAAAATTCAAAAGATAAGGGTAAAAACCATTCACTCGTAAGAGTTTTTATCTAAGAGCTCATATTTAGGGCGAGAATATTATAGTATGCAACCAATATTGCTCATTTTCAAGTCCTAGTGGTACTAGGTTTGAACATATATTTTTTGGACTTGGTTTGTTAAGAGATGGGATTTCTTTTACTATGTCTCGTTCATAAAATAAGGTCTTAAGCCTTGATTTCTTGTGCACTTATTTTTCACGCAAGTACTTGTTATGCTTTGGTGTTTATGTCATATGCAAGAGGGTAATATTTATCAAAATCTAAAGTGATGCATATTATTTCATGTCATAAATAGTTGAATATTGACTGGGTATCATTGTACTTGCTTGAAGTGATGTTTCAATCATCATTTTTTATTGATTTTTTTAAACTCATTGTGTGTCTGTGTGTGCTTCATGTCTTTGCATACTTTTTTTTTGCATACCTATGAGTGTTTACTTCCCATATGTTATTTTCGCTAACTGCGTAGGGCAATTAGTGAGGGGGAGTAAGTTAAGTTATATTTTTCTCTTGCATGTGTTGTTTACTATGTTACATTTCCCATTGTCATTTGATGAGTGGTAATTATATCACTATTTTCCACTCATTTAACTTAATATTTGTATAGTTTCTTCAGTTTTGTGAATATTTTGATGTGTTTTGTGTTATTTTGTAGATAAATAAAGTTTCAGGACTCTTTGGAGGTGATTTGGGCCCAAAACAGTGAAAATTGGACAAAAATGGCATTTTGGTAATTTGTCGCGTAGCGACACACAAGCCTATGGCATCGCGACGCCTAACATGCGCCGAAAAGTGCTAATGTGTGCCGGGTCCACAAGTCAAAATTTGAGAAAAGTTTGACTTTGCTAACGTGCACCGTGCCACGTGTCACCATCACAGCCGATCTGGTAACGTGCGTCGTGCCACATGTCATCATCCTATGGTGCGGACAGTCGCCATCACCACGTGTTGCCACTGTTGGACAATTATGACCCATAGCGTCACTATTTGTACAGATCACGGTGTTGTTGTACAAATTAACTATGTGACAAAGGAGATTGCACTCTTATCATTTGTGATTAGATCGCCTAGATATATAAATGATGAGAGGTCCCAATGATTTATCCTTCATGGACTGATACTGTCTCATATCATTCTCCGTCCAGGAACAAATCATAGGGACCTCTCATCATTCAAAAATGGAGGGAAGCAAGTGTGTTTTGTGGCAAAACAAGAGTGCTAGCACACTCTGGGATCAATGCGAAGGTGATAGGGAAGTCCACCCATGAGTTGGGAACCATTTCGGAAAGCTTGGAGCTTGATTTTGGTGACCAAAACCGAACCAGTGGCTGTGTTTTGCTGCTACTGCGTGAGCAGTTCATGAAGGGCAGTGAGCTCGTTTTGTTGCCTCCTTCGTCGCTCAACCGCTCGATGTAAGTATTCCGCAACTTCCGTCGTTGTATTCACTTATGTTCCATGCTTGAGATTTTATCTTGGGACCTATAGAAACTCCAACAGCCACGTGTCACTCCACCTGTCTGCCATGTCATCGTCCACATCACCGATTGATCGAGTCAAAATGCCACGTCATCGCCACGTAATCATCAACCAATCACAGCGTGCCACGTGTCATAATTCTATGGTGCCGACAGTCACAATCACCACGTCAGCACCACGTCAGTATCAATTATTGATTCAATTATCTAAATGACACGTGGCGGATAAGAATCTGAAATCATCCAATCAGAAGCCGCCATGTGTCGCAATAATTGAGATCCCAACCACCTTACCACGTGTCACCTTATCACCTTATCCAGAATCACCACGTGTCATCACCTCAGCATGCCACGCCATAAAGCGTTGGCGTCGCGACACTGGAGGCCTAGCCATGCCTATAAATTCAGCTCGATGTCAGAATTCAAATCATGCCTTCCTTGAGTTTTGTAAGGACTTTAAGGATTGCATCTTGTGTGTTTAAGTTTTTGTAATTTAAATTTAGCATTTTTACTTTTAGTATTTTTAATTATGCACTTTTACTTTTTGTAATAAAATTTTATTTTATTTTCTTTTTCTTCTTTTATGATCAGTAGTTAATTTACCACTGGGGTAAAAGGTGAAATATTTAATATAATTATCTAGGTAAATCTCACTTAATTATAATATTTAAATTATAATTTAACCGGATTAATTAATGTCAGACTTTATTACCGCCTATAGGGTCGGTCTAAATATAAATTACTTTACCGCCTATATGGCTGGTTTTTATGTGACAGATAATTACCGCCTATATGGCTGGTGTAATTGGACTAAATGGATTACCGCCTATATGGCTGGTTTTAAATGTTTAATATTATTAATTCCTGAGAAAGCAGAACATAAAATAATTTATATATTATAATAAGTGAGATTCTTAGATAAGAAATATTAAATGTGGATCCTCTAACCCCAGCATTTTATTTTATTCTAGGGAAGTGATGAAACACAATATTCACACTTAATAATTGATTTTCTTTTTATTGGATAATTCTTTAGTTTGTTTATTGAGTCTTAAACTTAATACTTCTTGTTGTCTGATCACCAATAAGATGGATGTGGTAAACTTAAAATGAACTAGACATAGGGATTTTAGGTTTCAGCCTTAGATTCAATAGCCCACGATCTTCCTTGAGGATAGATAACCCTTTAATAGATTTCCTTACAGGATAGACATATACCTGTCGGGCGAGGGTAGCCATAATTGGAACTTAATCTTAATGAATCCAGGTAATTTGGTTGACATAGACATATGGTTCAATTGGGTTATACTGGGTATATGCATCTGACCATCGACATAGGCTTTTGTATATTTTCGTGTTCCAGGTTAGCAAATTAATTTATTACACATAGATAAGAGAATCAATTCATATTTATATTAATATTGTGTGGAGTCACGACCCTAGATCTTTGAGTCTTTTCTTTTATTTTCCTTAGTATTTTCTTTTGAGTCTGTTTTTATTTTAATTAGCAAATCCACATTCAACCAACCAAAAGCAATCAATTCCCTTCTCCATATAATTAGATACCTGTAAATAAATAGTATCAATAATTAATAACAACAGTAGGAATTAAGTCCTCGTGGGATCGATATTTTTATACTACTTGAACGATACGTGCACTTGCGTTATACGTGTGTGTTTAAACCGGTCATCATTTCATGACAAAAAGGGGGAGAGTAGTTTGGGAGTTTGGGAGTCGTATATCTATTTGATATCTTCGTTTTAGTAAGAATATGATTAAGGGAGAGTATGATATCTATTATCTATTTGTATATGCATGAGTGTTATCGTTGCTTTATCTTTTCTTTTTAATCATTGTGCTTTTCACGGTATATTGTTATTTGTGGATGTTTCAGGTAAGCAAAATATTTAATGATGTGGCATTGATATCAAGAGTACTTGATTAGGTATTAGATCGAATCATAATGTAATACGTCACTAACTTGATGGTTTGTAGTTGGCTATTTTCCTTTTTGGGTCTTTTACTGTAGTCTTTGTATTATATAGTATTTTGTCATGGAATGCCAAAGGAGAAGATTGTTAGTTCCATTTTTATTGGCAATGTTCATAACATAATAAGTTCAATTGAGTTGTAATAATTCTTGAAGAACTTGAAGCAGTTAGACTGGTATTTGGCAAAGTTGTGCATAAAGATCAGATATGTGTTAGTGTTACGTTCGTTGATGCGTTCGAATATGTGGCGTTAATGTCACGTTCGTTGTTGGCTTCAAACTAAACTTGGCAGACTGTTCCCGTGTTTGGTTTTTCCTTTAGTGCGTTCAAACAAAATATTCCAAAGAGTAAAAGTTTGAGGTGCGTTCGAGTATGCGTTTGAACGAAACCTTCCAGAGAGCACGCATTCGAGTGGCATTCAAAACCTCGTACGGAATTGAGTTATTTTGGACGCATTTTTAACCTATTTTGCTATTGGGAAGCCTATCTTTTTTCCATACCTATATAAAGAACATATATCCACAACCCCAAGAGTTGAAAACATATTCCTTTGAGCCAAAAATATTCACAGCTTTCAACCTTCTTGATTTCACCTTTAAGACTTCTTGTCTCTCCTGTCTTTTGTATGTTTGGTGAAACCTTTCTTTGATTTACCATCAACACAACCAAACCCATATTCCTAATCCTTCAAATTTCTCTAGGAAGAAGATTAGCAATCGGAGTTCCAGCGTTCAGAGTTGCAAAGTTGATTCACTCAAAGATTTCAGAGGTTCTGAAGAAAACCGTGAGGTAAGGGCTTGATGAGTTCCTTGAGTTCTTGCAGTCTAGAGGTACTAGAGTCGGTGGAGTTGTCACCATAGGTCTTTTACCATCGCTGTAAGTATTTCTCTGTTATAGTGGATTTTGGGCTGGTAGACGAGATACCCGGAGTGGTTTTTTATTCGCACAAGTTTTCCACTCCGTCAACAAAATTATTGTGTTGATTTTGTGTGGTTGATGTTTATTTTCTGCATTATTACTTATTGATTTTATATTCTGCAATATATTATAATTGCTTAGAATTAAGATTGTTTATTGATTATTCCATAGTAACAATATTTATGACTTGTCTTAATTATTGTGTTAATTCCGCATAGGGTCAGAACCTTGGATAAATAAGAACTTTCAGTACATATGTATGCATGTGGAAGTGCAAAGCATTATTTACTCTTAATTTTGTTTCTTGATTAACTGTTAATTTTTTTTTTTAATATTCTGAATCTATCCTTCTCGGGTGCCCACTTAGGGGCACCGCTGAAGAGTGAGGTTTTACTTATTCCGCTTAAATTTGGGTCGTATGGTTTGACGACGAAGTTTCCAACATTTTCAAAAAAAATATGGTGACGCAATTTTGTTAAGCAGAGATGCAGAGGTTATGGCATGTATATGTTTAACTACTAGAGGATTTATTTGTTTCTATCGAACTAATAAGAAAAAAAAGAAGAAAATGGGAAAATGTACTATGGTCCTAATTTTATTTATTTTGTAATAATTACTAATTAGTTTGTTATTTTTTTCTATATAATTATTCATCAGGTCTCTAGTATTCTAACAGTAAAGGATTAGTATTGCATGTTGTAGTAGGGATGACAATCGGTATATTCCATCATGTTCTGGTCTTGTCTTGTCCCGATTACGATTCAATGAAAAAATTATCTCAAATCTCAACTGATTTTTTGAATCAGAATGAAAAATTATCCTGAATCGTTGCCAAATAAATTTTAGGAACGATTTTAATCCTGAATCTCATATCATTCGGTATGAAATCCCGAAACCCAATAAGAATTTGAGATTTTCTGTCAATTATGAACAACAGTGACCTAAAGGGTAATTATAAAAAAAAATAGAAATCTAATAAAAAAATTGTTAAAAAATTAGGGACTTATAGGACATTCTCCCTCAAGTAATCAATGCATAAATAAAGCAAAGGATGCTGCCCAGTTTGGAATGCAAGATCAAATTGTAGCTTACAAAGGAGGATGAATTTAGAATGTGCTGATGATTTGTTTGTTATATCTTTTTTTAGTTTATACAGAAATTTACTCTCACAGCATTATCCAGAAAGGTTTAAGGTGACTTTAGAGAGGACACTGACTGAATTATTACTTTAAGCAGAAACACTTGCGTGTAAGTTGAGAATTGAGATCCATAAGTACAGAACCCAAGAGGAAACAGATATTGAAACTATACAATATATCTGGACATGAAACAACAGTAAACTACCTAATCAAAATCATCAACGGCAAGCCAGTCGCTTGATTCACCTTCTGAATCTTTATCCCGAGAAGTTGTTGATCGGCGAGCCCTCTCTAGGTCACCCCGATGCACAGAACTCTCATGGAGCTGAACCCAATCACTTGATCCACTTGGAGAAATAGATTTAGTGCCCTCCGCTGACTTACAGGCTAATAATCTATCAGGAAGATCATTGCTCTCATCCTCCAAATCACTGAATGAGACATCCTTTTCATGATGAATCTCTTTCCGGGTACTCACTGAAGTGCCTGTAACTATGTCGTCCTCTTCCAACCATTGCTCGGTGCTCTCCTCGTCTTCAATTTCTAAACTTTTTGTTGCATTAACAATATCAGTAACATCCTTTTGCCTGGATCTAATATTCTCTCGTTGTGTCTCATAGACAACAGTGCTCTTTTTGGATGCATCCGGTGCATCAAAGCTCTGCACTTGTGCACTCCTCTTGTTTTGCAGCTTCTGCAGAAGTATATTTCTTATTTCAATAATCTGCAAAGAAAGAAAGCTGATTAAGAACGACACATTTTCCCATAGTAATTGTTACAATAAAGATGTAGCAAATAGAACAAAATGTTTCTTATCCCAAATTGCAAAATAACATTTGTCTTCTTACCTAAAATCCATACAGATATGTATCGTGATGGTGGTCATCAGGCGCTGTGTGGTAGTTTGGTATTGCCGAGTGGTGAATCTGGTGGTGATGGTGGTTGGTGAGAGGTTAGGTTTTAATGAAATAACATCAAAGTGTTGCTGTTGCTAGTTGTGGTACATCCTGATGGAGTGGTGATGGGTGATGAATAAAGTTTTTGATCAAGGAAATAAATGCAGGGGTATGTTTAGATATAATTTTTATATTAAGAGTTAAAACAACCTATTCAGATCAGTCTTTTCGGATTATTATCAAAGTCACAAATATCCGTGTCTTATCAAAAGAACAAAAGGTGCCTAATGGTCATATATGATACAAACATAAGTGGCCCCATAATGACTGCTTCTAGGCTTCATGCAAATAAAATTTAATTAAAAAAATGAGACGACATATGAAGTTGTACAGAGGTTCTTGCCTTCGGAGTTGATAGAAGCTCAAAATCATCTCCATTTAGTCTTGGAAGCAATAATATGAAATAGATCATCCAAAATCGGTTGTCTCCCAAGTGAGGACGAAGGTTAATTCTAAGATCTGTGAAATTTGGCACCAAACGTTCAACAGCAGAAGCGTGTTCTCTCTGAGTATCAGACATTTCAAAATCTGCATAATGACAAACCAAAATTTAAAACTAATTGAAGCAGTTGCACTAACCATCCATCTCCATTAGATTCAAAGGGCATGAAGAAGATTGATAAAAAGTGGAAGGCTTACGACGTTATTATCCTCTATATACATAACCTAAATTTCGGAAATCAGCAATGAACAAGAATATTATTGAGAAACTAGAAATACAGCATGAAAAGCCCACAAAGAGAATATCAAAACAATAACACACAAAAAAATAAAAAATAAAAAATCAACAATGTCCCCACAATCCAACTTCAGAATTGGCAAACTAGTGAATAATCAATATGAATCCTAAAGACAATCACCCAAGACACCATTCTTTTCCCCTTTCACGCATCCAACAAACAGACAAAGAAGCTATGCTGAACGCCATTGTACCTCAATGCAAGAGCAAAAATCCAAACTTTGAACTTGATAGCATAATCAAAATCCATTTTGAATCCATAAAAAAAATGCATCAAAACTCATCTAGACAAATACCAACAAACATTTGAAAATTGCTTCTGTAAATGATTTCCATCCTACTAGAATTTTCATCCAACCAAAATGGAAAGACTTCGATCACAGAGTAAACACAGGCAACAGGAGTTCATGATTTCAGTGTATCATATACAAAACACTCCACATTTTATACTTAAATTTATAATTTGCAATAAATAAATAACAAAAAATAAAATAAAATAAAAATTAAGCAAGCAAGCAAAATTAAGATTTTACCATCGTCTAATGACAAAGGGAAATCAATCCAACACTCAGAACGCAGTGATATTTCCTTAACAAACTCAACAACATCCTCCGTAATCCCCGCAACTCCATCAAATTCATCATCATAATCACCCTGATTTTGAAACTGCAACAAATTAGAAGCGAATTTCGAGAATCCAGTAACCGCTTTGTTACTAGAAAGCAGCGAGATTCCACTTCTGAAGCTGCCTCCGATTTCGACGAGATCGTTGCGGATCCCCCGCAGCGTCGGCGACGAGGAATCGCACCCGGAATCCGACGGCCGTGATTGCGACTGACTTTCAGTGATTGGCGGCGGCGCCAAGAAAGCGGCGAATCCGCGTAATTGACGGCCGATGGTCTCGCCGAGGACAGAGAGGTCCTCTTTTACTCTGCCGTTTCGATTCGTTGGGCTGCTTTGTGGCGGCGAATCATAGCCATCCGATTGAAGAGATTTGAAAAGCCAAGACATTGTTTGTTTTGCTTGATCGACTGAGCGCAATTCTGGAATTTAAGATTTAAAATAAAAAATAAAATTAAACAAAATGTACTTTTAACAGAATAATTACAAAATTGAAAAGTAAAAAAGAAAAAAAGAAAAAAAGATACAAATGTTTTGCTTTGTTTGGTTGTATCTCTGTTTGTTTAAAGAAGCTCTTGTTCAGTATAGTTTTGATAGTGAATCTGATCTTGCCACGTCATCGATTCCCCATAACTGGCATCTACTGCAGATTATCATTGTTATGTTTTAGAATCTCTATAGGCTGGACTGCTATGCTATGGCGACTCCAATTATTTTTTTTAATTTTTCTTTCAAAATAAATTATATAATTTGGTTCGTAATTGTTAATTAAAGCAATTCTGATTCAATTCTAGGTTTAATTTGTTAATTAATCGTCTTTTCATCAATACGATAATCGATTTGATATTTTATGATGTGATTTGAAATTGGAAAAATGAAATCGGAATGATAATTTTTTTTTTTTTTTTAATTTCAAAAATAGTTGTTCATTTTTTTAATTAATAGAACTGAACTAAAACAATTTATTAACTAAAAACGAATCTAATTAAATTAACAGAATAATTTGATTTTATTTAGAAGAAAATCAAGTATTTAGGAAATTGACATGTGGCGAGACAAAGAGTTTCATGACCTCTCATCAAGATTAGGTTGTAGGGTCTATTGTCATCAGAGTTTGGTAACAAAACTCATCACCAGGATCTGAAGTCAGGACCTCCATTAGAGTCTGAATTCAGAGCTCGTAAGTGGGAAGTCCATACTAGGCCTGACTCCCACGATAGCAAGCACATGTCATGTAAGAAATGGGCCCGAAATATCAGCTTCTTAATGACAAAAATCTTTTAAATAAGGAATCTGTTGACAGAAAAAAATCACTCTAGAGCGAAATCGCCCTGGAACGAAGGGGTAAAGGACAAAGGCAAGCAGGGTGACGAAGGGAAGAGCGATCGGAGCAATCACCATATGACACAGCGATTAGAACGACAGAAGCCTTAAGACGACCGAAACAGCGATCAGAACGATAAATGACTCAGGACGATCGAACACATGCTGCAGTTGATCCCACGATTACAACAGTTAGACATTTCCTTCCACAATCAAGCAGTTATGGCACACAACTCAACGGTTGGAGGCATGACCCAGCAGTTGCGGGGAAGTTACGGGCTGAAACCGTCCGAGCAGTTTACAAGTTCCACTATAAAAGGCTCACTCATGCTAAGATTTGAGGCCCCGATCAAATGAAGACTCAAACGAGCATCTTATTTTTTATTTCGTAGTTTTAGAATCTGTAATTTTTGTGCTTGTGCCCCTTGGAGGCTTATTCACTTATCAAACACCTCTTGATGAGACTTTGTCTCAGGAGGTTTGAACCTTACACGTTTCTTTAGGCAAAAAATTGCGCAAACAGTTTTTGGCGACCACAGTGGGAGAACTGGTGTAAAAAGTGGAAATACCTCCGAAAAGAAACGCTCAAACTGGCTCAAGTACGGAGGAAGAGGGACTCAAGCAAACCAACCAGCCTCACGTTCCAGCCGTAGTGGGTCATTTCGAGGGTCTGGCAGACGGTAGTCGATATGAACCTATGCGAGAGCTCAGCCCTAACGCGATTCACGCATTGTTCGGTGAATTCACGCAGGATGTAGTCGAGCAGGTTAGGCTTCAAAATGCTCATATCATAGATAAATTTACTTCGACTAGTAACTCACATTATAAAAATATGGTCAAACACTTAAGCTCATTAAACGAGTTAATGGCCAAATGTGTAAACGGGAGGACAACCCTACCATGGACTACACCTCCTCTTGCACCAAGCAGTCAGGAGGCTGGTCCGAGCAATATCCCTCCGCAAGAGGTCACTGTCCCTACGACTTCCAAAGGAGGAATAAGTCATGGGGGAAATGGCTCGCATCTAGGGCTAAACTTACACCAATGGCCAAATATGGCACAACATGAAGTGGTGTTGCCCCAAGGTCTCCAGGCTTCTCAGGGGCAGAATCACGACTATATCCCACTTGTGAGAGGACCACAACCGCCACCCATAGAAATGTCATTCAATGGCAATGATATGTTGAGAGAACAGATGATCGAGATTCTTCAGAATCAATTCGGTCTAGGGATAAGGCCAATTCGCCCGATATATCACAAGCCATATCCAGATTGGATAGATGTAGCATATTCGTGGCCGAGGAATTACAAGTACCAGACTTTTCCCTGTTTACAGGGTCTAGGGAAATTTCCACTATGAAACACATTGGGTGATTTACCCTTCAGTGTGGAGAAGCACATGATTTTCATAAGTTGAGGTTATTTCACGGCTCACTGTCAAGAGTAGCGTTCTCCTGGTATGTCAGCCTGCCGCCCAACTCGGTGGAAAATTGGCGACAAATGGAACAGCTATTCCATGCGCAATTCTACAAGGCCTAATCTGAAGTAGCCTTGGCAGATTTGGCAAACTTGAGACAGTTACCAGGAGAGTGGGCCGAGACATTCTTACAAAGGTTTAAAGTGGCTCGAGGCCGATGTTACGTGCCTTTACTGGAAAAAGAATTTGTGAGAATCGCTCAAAGCTGTCTTAATTTCGATCTGAAAAACTATATTGCCATTTGGTGCTAAAGATCCGGCATATGGCAAATGGTCGCCTAATTAGGAAGGCACATTCGAGGTAAAAAAATGTATTGCCAAACGGGGCCTATCATTTAAAAAATTTGAATGGAAAAGTGCATGTTTGGGCGATAAACGGTAAATACTTAAAAAAAACATGTGCCCTCATTATGGGAGCACGAGAATGTAATGTCTTTGCAATAAGGACAAAGCTAAGTAATATAAAAATGTATTTTCATTAACACAGGACGAAAACATCCTCAAGAGTACAACATTTGGACGATAAAACATCCTACACTATTATATAATTATTGGCTGGCCGAAGATCACTGGAGCTCGTCGGGCGAATCCTTCAGAAGCGAGAACCTCTCCCCCAGGCTCTGTCATTCTCCCAACGTCTCTGCATCGGCCCTCACTAGATCGGCCAAATCCTTCTCGAAATCAACTCGGGCCAGATCTTCGAACTCGGCCATAGTAGTAGTGGCCTCAGCTACCAGAGAGGCAAGCCCCATTTTATTGGCATCTCTCCTCATGCTGCTTTCCTCTATCTGGTGGTGGATGTCATGAAATTTTCGTTCTAGGTCCAGCAGCAAAGACTTCTTGATAACCATTTCGTCCGTAGATTCTCTTATAGCTTGTCGAAGGTTATCAATAGTACCTTAAAGCCCGTCCTTTTTGGCTATTGATGCGCACAAACCGGCCTTCTGACTGTGTGTGGACCGATAACGAAGAATAAGGGATGAGATCTTACTTTGCAGGCCTTGGAGTGAGAGTCGGCTTTCTGCTGAAATAGGCAAAACAGGGAGACCCAAAAGTCGGTCTAGCTCGGAGGAAGCTCTTTCCAACTTAAGCATATTCTCTAGCAGGGCAGCTTGGCCGATGTCATTTGTCGTGAGTGATGCATATTGGCCTAGAACCTCTCGAAGGGCCTCCAAGTCTGATGTAGCTTAGGCCGGATATAGGGGAGGCAAGGAAGAAGCAGAAGCTAACTGGTCCAGATCGCTCAAAATGTCATGGACCGATTGTAAAAATTGATCTAACGCCTGATTACAAAAAGCCAAAGTTAGTAAATCAAATCAGAATAGACGAAGAAGAGAGAACATAAGGAGAAATCACTTACAGTTTCGGGCCAACGAGCAGAACTGGACGGCTCAGCAACAAAAGGTATAAGGGTTTCTAGTGGCAACACCGGTTCTCCCCTAGGAGATTGGACTGAGAGAGTGGGAGATGACGCCCGAAGAGGAGATGAAATTGGGGCCGGAGATGATGGCCGTTCAGAAGCAGCAGATAGTTGAGTTGGAGAAACAGGAGTTGTCGGCTGAAGAGTTGGAGACTGATGAGCCGAAGATGACGGCTGGTCAAACGCAGAAATTTCCTGCGCCAAATGTACGGGAGACATCACCCGAGGAGGAGAGGGCGGAAGAGCCGAGGATGACGGCTATATAGGGGCCGAAATTGGCTGCGCCGAAGGGACCGGAGATGCCGCCCGAGGATGAGATGATTGTTGTGGCATAGCTACCGGCTGAACCATTTGAGATGATGCCAAAGAGGCTCGTCATCCGGCCAAACAGGTTCTAGCACATCAGGCTCGTCATCCGGATCCTGCATAATTGGTATATGATCGTCCAAAGATGGGCATTCAAATAACGGATGGTCTCTTGGAATTTCCTCAACACTTGGATGCGAACGGCCAAATTCTATACATGGCTCCGTACCTTGGGGGTCGGTTCCGGATGAAGCACCGGTAACAGTTGTCTCGCCCTCTTCTGGTGGTTGTTCCATGATTAGAGCCTCGGCTGCTTCGTCGTCGTCCGATGGAAGTTGAATGATCGGTACTACGGTAGGTCCAACCTCCTCAAGACCTTCAAATATGGGAGCTTCAGGCCCCAGAGTTTGGGTCGTTTCGGGCATGTCAGAAGGTGACTTCATCCTAAGCACCTGCACAAGATACAAAAACTTGTAAATTTTTGGGTTGTATCTCAAATTGAGGTACAAAATGAGACGAAAGTTTCAGACCATACCTTAGCCCGACGTACGAGGGGCACGTCTGAGTCAGTATTGTGAGTTGAGGAAGGCTGTTTCCGTTTGGCATGTTTAATCTTCTTCGGTTTGGTTGCCTCGCCCATTTTCTTTGACCCCGCTGACTCCGAGGACTTAGAAGAAAAAAGAATGATAGAAAACACCCGCATAAAGGGCAAATAAAAGAATCTATCCCGGCCAGATGGCCAAAAATGGTCAAAAAGAGAATAGACTGATGTGCAAGGGGAAAAAGAGGTTGTGGTGAAGGAAGATAGCAAAGAACGGGTTTCTGATAAACTTTTCTCTATGTTTGAGACCGAAAAAACTATAAAACGGTCTGATAAAGCAGAACGTGTGTGGAAAAATGGAAGAGGCCATCCTTGAACGAGACCAAACTAATGGGCAGTGAAGTTGGGCGAATAAACCTCCACTCCGGTTTTACCATTGGCCCCGGTCAGGATGTCATGAATCAAATCGCGGCTGCATAAAAACCTACGCCATATGCGAAGACCTGATTCGTCCTCTTCTGACTTAGGGGCGTCGTGGACAAAAGAAGGGATGTCGCCCGAGGAAAAAGGAAAGAAAGAAGGAACCCGAGAAAGGGTATAAAAATATTCAAAAACAGCACGAGGGAGGAGAGAGGTCGGCCGAAGTTGGGCAAAAAGAAGACCGGCACAAGGATAAGAATGATTCGAATTAATTGAGCCGAAGACAGGGAAATAGGCTCTCAGCCAAAGCTGGACGAGCCATAGAGGGCCAGAGGCGATTGGTGAAGCCCCTGACCTAAGTTGTTTTTGAAGAACGGCCAACCCTCGATAGATGGCGGCCAACAAAAAGGATGTCAGGTCCAGACGACGACCATTGGCAAGGTCGGAAGAGATGGGGAGGTAACCCGCCACGGGTTTCTGGCTTGGTGCGCAAATGATGTATTTGCAAAGCTAGTAATGAAGGAAGGCCATACTCTCCAACATCGAGACCGGACCGACCGATTTGGAAAATATACGAAGAAAAGAAGAGTATGACGAAGAGTCCACTGAAGGAGGAGGGAAACGAAAGGTTGTACAGGCCGAGATGGTTGTACCTAGAGGGGCCAACCCAGTAAGAGCGCTGATGTCGCGAAGGGTGATGGTGAATGGACCAGCAGGGGAGATGAAAACGTTGTATTCAGAGGACCAGAAAAGTAGTGAGGTAGGAAGAAAATTTTGGTCGAAAGATGGCAAAGCCAATGAAAGTTCAATAGGAGAAAGGAAGTCATGTTCCTCAAGAAAGGTACTGGTATCTGTATGCAATAGCATACGTTAGAACCTGGTCTCGAATGAGGAATCGTGTTTAGGCCAGGTGCGGATAGGGTTAGCTGAGCCAAAGGAGAAACAATTAGTGGCTCTGAAAAAGGGAGACCAGAAGTAGAAGGAAACAGTTGAGCCAGCGGGGCCGTGGCGATGGCATTGTCATCGAAGAAAATGGGACCTAGAGTGCATTGGCTGTAGTTCTCATTGAGGACATGAACACCGAAAGTGCTCACAGAGGAATCATCCAATGCCATCTGATAGTCACCAAAGGTTGAAGAGCTGTTTTTAGGGGCAGAAGAAGAATACGCCATCGATGCTGGAAAGTTGAGAGTAAGAAAGAAACGAAATTTGTAAAGAGGGTGGAAAGCAAAGTGAAAACTAGAGTAGGTTAAACCCTTGTATACACAGACGAAAGGCTCAACCGGGGGCAGGTGTCGCAACCCAAATCGTCGAAGGATGGAAACGGTGGGAAAATGAAAAGGATGAAGAGTCGCCCTAGACAGGTGTTGGAATACGATTCGCTGTAAAGGTGATGTGTGACGAAAAGAGACACTGAAATGACATGGAAAATGGCTCATGATGAAACATGTTGGGAAAGTCCGCACATTTATTGAAGAAGTGATGGGCTCGCATGGGGAACGCAAAGGGCGGCCCAACGAACAATGGGGCGAGGACTTGTAGGCCGACGTCTATCACCCTGATATGAAGAAATTCACCTTGATTTCATTTCCAAATTCAATCAAGGTGAATTTGGGGGATAATTATTGATAGAAGAAATTCACCCTAAAGCGAAATTGCCCTGGAACGAATGGGTAAAGGACAAAGGCAAGCAGGGCGAAGAAGGGAAGAGCGATCAGAGCAATCACCAGATGACACAGTGATTAGAACGACAGAGGCCTTAAGACGACCGAAACAGCGATCAGAACGATAAAGGACTCGGGACAATCAAACACATGTTGTAGTTGATCTCACGATTACAGCGGTTAGACATTTCCTTCCACAATCAAGCAGTTATGGCGCACAACTCAACGGTTGGAGGCATGACCCAGTAGTTACAGGGAAGTTACGGGCTGAAACCGTCCGAGCAGTTTACAAGTTCCACTATAAAAGGCTCACTCATGCGAAGATTTGAGACCCCGATCAAATGAAGACTCAAACGAGCATTTTATTTTTTATTTCGTAGTTTTAGAATCTGTAATTTGTGTGCTTGTGCCCCTTGGAGGCTTATTCACTTAATGAAACACGTCTTGCTGGGAGTTTGTCTCAGGAGGTTTGAACCTTACACGTTTCTTCAGGCAAAAAATTACGCAAACATAATCAAACATATAATTTATTACTTTCTATTGCTTTAAGCTAGATAATCGCACATAATATAGAAGTTTCGAGATTTTAGGGAGTGGACCAATTAGTGGGAAACATGAATGAAATGTAATCGTTGTCAGTGTATTTTTCTTATAACAAAGTATTATAAATTGTGTGAAAACCCATAGAACAAGAGATCGATCTTTTGACATTCAAGAAATAACAGAGCATTCTTTACCAACATATATATTCTTCTTTTAATTCTATTGTTTGTAGAGTTTTACTACACAAACAATTGGCGCCGTCTGTGGGAAATGAGACGAAAAGATGTGTTTATGATTTTTTACAATTACTAAATCCAAGAAAATTCGCTCAACTAAACAAGTAATAATGGCCCCAAGGAATAAAAAATTTAGAATCTCTGCGCCCACTGCTCACCATGAGGAAGAAATATGAAACCACCCGATGCCCATGAGATACCAATGATGGACATCTCGACGATGAGGAACGAGATGGTGAAGCAGATGGAGGACCAAATGAAGGCCATGAAAAAATAGTTTCAAAAACATATGCAGGCCCTGCAATAAGAGAATCAGACAAGAGGAAAACGAAGGAATGAGTCGCTGTCGAGGACCTCGGCGAAGAGGGGCTGCTAGAGGAGAACCACAATGAAAGGCCCTGGGAAAGAAGCCCCATCAAGATTGATGATGTGGATTCTGATGCATAGGGCTCCAGAAATCAGGGCCGGGCGTGGAGAAAGTTGGAACCAATGAGAAATGCAAATGCATGGATGTGAGTCATAACAAAAATGATGTTCGTTGGATGGAGGAATTTGTCGACGAAAAGTTGGTGGCTGCAATCATGAAAATGATTGGGGGCATTCGGGTGTAGATCCCAACGGATCTGGCTAACTTGGTAATCAGAGTAGTGTCCACCTCACAAATTCTAGGAGTAGATCGAATATGAGTTGAAGCCCTGAGACTTCACCCCACCCAGCTTCGACAAGTACATTGGGAAGTCATACCAAGTTACTCACTTGGTTAAGTTTCGAAAAAAGATCTCACTGGAAACCACCAACGACACTTTGATATGCAAGTTGTTCGTCACCACTCTCACTGGCAACGCCCTCTCTTGGTTCCTGCATTTCCCATGGAGATCCATAAGGAGTTTTAAAAATCTAGGGCGGAGGTTCATTGAGCAGTACCACGAAAATGGTCTTATTGAAGTCACTATGGCAGACCTGTACCTGGAAAAGAGGTACTATGAGCCTCCCAGACAATACTTACTGAGGTTTGTTGATAAGATGAACGTCTTCAACATTCTAGATTCGAAGTTAGCAGCAGTCTTCTTCGTCAGAGGGTTGGCCAGCAGGTCGTACATTCATGAGTTCTTGAAGGCACCTTTGTATAACATGATAAAAGTATGGACCAGAGCAGAGGGCATGCTGAAAGTGATGGAGAATAGAACCATGATGTCTGCATTTGTTGTGATCACAGAGTAGGCCAGGAGATTCAACTTGAGAGAGTGGATACTTCGAAAAAAAAAACCCAAAGGTCCAGCAAGAGGGGAAAAAATGGGAGGGTCTGTTTGAGATCTGTGAGGACCTCAACAAAAAAACTTACAAACTCGTGAATGGTATAAATATGAAGGCAGTGCACATGACACGAAATGAACAGATGCCTAAAAATGTTATATGTAAGAATTACGTACTTATGCAATTTAAATAAAATATTCTTACTATGTGACTGTCCAATATTCATTATGCCATGAGCTTTACCAAAAACAAAATAAGTCTGGCGCATGGTAGAAAAACCTGTCAGTACCTAGCCACCTCAAGGAGGAAACCTATAACGTCGAACCTTAAATAGGACAAGTCTATCAGGGTCTTACAAAGGAAAGAAAGACTCTTATGTATGGTAGAAAAATCCATCAGAGTGTGAAGTTTTTGAACTTCAGACCCTAAAAAGAAATGCCTATCGTGTTTGAAGAGGAAAAATAAAGACCATGATGTTTGGCAGAAAAACTCATTAGAACCTAAAGTTTATGAACATCATACCCTAAAGAGGAAATGCCTATCAGGGTTTGAAGAGGAAAATGAAGATTATGGTGTATAATAGAAAAACTCATCAGAGCATGAAGTTTTTGAACGTCTGACCCTAAATAGGAAATGTCTATCGAGGTTTGATGAGGAAATAGAAAGACTTTGATGTATGGTAGAAAAACCCATTAGAGAATGAAGTTTCTGAACATTGGACCCTAAAGAGGGAATACCTATCAGGGTCTGACACTCTAATGTATGGTAGCAAAACTCATCAAATCATGAATTTTTTGAATGTCAGACCCTAAATATGGAATGTCTATTAGGGTCTGACGAGGAAAATGAAGACTCTGATATATATTAGAAAAACTCATCAGAGCATGAAGTTTTTAAACGTTAGATCCTAAAGAGGAAATGTTTATCATGGTCTGACGAGGAAAATGAAGACTTATCAGAACATGAAGTTTTTGAATGTCAGACCTTAAAGAGGGAATGCCTATCAGGGTATGACGAGGAAAATGAAGACTCTGAAATATGGTAGAAAAATCCATCAGAGCATGAAGTTTTTGAACATCAGACCCTAAAGAATGAATGTTTATCAAGGTTTAATGAGGAAAATGAAGACTTTGATGAGGAAGACTCTGATGTATGGTAGAAAAACTCATTAGAGCATGCTGTTTTTAAATGTCAAACCCTAAAGAGGAAATGCTAATCTGTTGGGGTCATATCAGGGAAGCGCAGCGGAAGAAGTGTTGTTCGTGCAAAATCGTAGTTTAAAATTTTTAAACTTACGAATAAATTATTTAATAATTCATTTAATATCGAATATTAATAATTCATTCATATTTCACCTAAACATATTTATTCGATATCATATCAACATAAATATTATAGAAAAATCGCGAAACTTTTGCGAAACCGTTTTCCGCAAAATAGCATAAAACACGTTTCCAGCCGAACCGAATGACCAATGCTCATGGGGACTGCCCAGGTCAGTCCCAAAAATATTTTGACAGTTCGTGGGCTGCCCGAACAGTGCCCAGTTCACCGTTTGGACAGATGTTACCCAGTAACGCCGTTTTTCACCGTTTTCGCGTATTTTCACTCCGAAACAATTTCCGATAAATATTTTCTTGAGAAATTAAAATAAACCAATTTATTCTAATTACTCAATAAATAATAACTGAATTTTTATCTGAAAAATCAGATTTATCATTAATTGCCGAATTGCCCTGCACTTTGTAAATTTTACATTTTAGTCCTAAAATTGTCAAATACAATTTTAAATGATTCCAAATCATTTCTAAAATGATTCTTAACATGTTCAAAATATGAAAATAAAATTTACAACTCAAATCCCAAATTTTTCAGAATTGCCGAAACAACCCATATTTTTATTAATTATAATTTAGCCCAATTTGTTCAAAACACATCAAGATCAAATCCAATCAATCCCAATTTAACATACATCAAATATACATCAAATTATATCATATATATGAAAATCCTCAAAATTGGAATAGGTTTAGAACCCTAATTTCATAAATTACTCCAATTACACAATTTATGTTAAATTGAATAAATTCACACTTTAATCACTCAATTACCACACCAATCAAGTCTCACCATCATGAAATTAATCAAGAACAATTATAGGTTAATTATGAATGGCTACTCAACTCTAGAATGACAACTTCGATTACAAATTAATCTTATAAGCTTAATTACTCCTAATAAGCTTATAATTTAATCATACATGCTAATCACATCCAACAAGCTTCAAACACATATAATTACAAACCCAAAGAGTAGACATCAACTGACCAACACAAATTGAAGATAAGATTAATTGAAATAATTTTCATGTAGAAGAAAGTGTGAAAAACTTACAAAATCTCCAATTTTTGCCTTTGCTTTTCTTTCTTACTTCAACAAATGCTCTCAACTCTCTTTGTAAATTATTATGAAACTTCTTAATGAAACAAAACAATTTTGTTAACCAAAAACCCTCATGGCCGAAATTTTACTTGAAAAATAAAATAACAATTACTTTATTTTTGTTCAATTTTGATTGGCACACATTTTACAAATTAAAGTTAACACTTTATCTTTAATAAAGCAAACAAAATGTGTTCCAATGACATCATGCCATTTCCAAGCTTAATCATTATAAAATATATTTACTTTATTAATTAATTTAATTATTTAACAATTAAATAATTAAATAATAAATATAAATATCTTAAATATATGTATTATACTTACAATAATATCTCAATACATATATTAATGATATATGCCAAATATCACAATTTGATATTTTATTAATGTGTATTTAATAAAATCGAGTATTAAATACAATACACATTAATTCGGAAATGACCGATAGGTCCCGATTGCATGTATTTTTTTTTGTTTAATCATTAAATGAGTGATAAATAATCAAATATTATTCATAACAATTGCCCTAGTCCTCTACAAGTATATTTCATTAGTGAGACTCTCTAGATTCAGGCATATCTGTCACAAAATCTAATTTCATGTCCATAATTCACCCACCCATAAATTATGACGACCATGGATAAACTCGTTGAATCATACATGTCGAGGTCATTGCATACATATAATCCCTCCGTTACAGGTATCCGGATTATCCCAGAGATATAGATATAAACGTCAAATCTCTATGGGAATAATCATGTCGACGTATCTATTAGCAATCTCTAAATAACATTCGGAACTCACTTTTGAAGTATACTATGGTCATAGATTTAACAGATTTCCAATCACATATGGACTACCTATGCTCTGTACACATAACTGATGAATCTTTTCTTGATACTCACGGGATATCATAAGCATGAGTCCACACCCAACGAACAGGCGGAGGTCTGATCTAAATAGATCGGTGACGTGACTGCCATCTAAGTGTGGAGGATAACTCATATATCCACAGTGGTATCTCAAGTCAAAGAATTAATATGCTACTCAACCCGAGAAGATTCCTGTTGACGTTGGTATACCATCTATTAGGAAATCTCTGGTGAGTCGTTCAGTGTTTATCAAATAAACACCTACACGTCCATATGAGTCTCCTAAGACTCATGGTTCATTGGGATAAACCATCGGACCAAGTCTGATATACGACATACACGGATCTCGGTGGATTTTACTAACCGATCCGTGTCAGTAAATCTTATTACCAAAAACTTAATTTAAGGATATACAACTTATAGTGACACTTCCCAATGTCAATTACAAACTATGTTGTAACTGCGTACTACATTGTAAATCATGAGGTCTTTGTCTAATATATATACATATCACTAAATCAGATTTAGTTTCAATCAAATCAATCTAATCGAAATTAGATCGAATACGTATATAAAAGACAAGAGGTGCTACCATTTTAATAGTAATATTATGGAAAAATGTATTGCTCGTATTCATGAATCAGACATAAATACGATCTGAATTGACGCTCAGAGCACCAACCCTAATACTATCTGGGTCTGACGAGGAAAATGAAGACTCTGATGCATGGCAACAAAGCCCACCAGAGTATGAGAATCCATTATATTAGACCCAAATGAACAACTTGCCAGGGTTTGATAGGGAAAGAAGAATATGAGAAGACTCTGATGTATGACATAAGAAGCCCATCAGAGTATGAAAACCTATAAAGCCAGACCCGAGAGGGAACGACCTATGAAGGTCTGATGAGAAGGGAAAAATGCAAAATTCTTCTAAAAGCCCAAAACTTTCATTTCCGGAATAAATATTATACAAACGAAAGGGTCTGACTTTAAAGGCTCCTCATCATAGACTAATTCCAGAAGTCACTCGTCAGAGTCAGAGTTTGACTCTAAAGTCTATCACTAGAATCTGACTCCAAAAGTGTCTCGTCAGAATCTGAGTCTAACTCCAGAGCCACCCATCAGAGTCTGGGTTCAGAACCTTCCAACAGAAGGTCAAAGGCGTTGTTATACAATATAGCAGTATAAGAAGATAAGTTCAAGAGATCAGATGTTCATCATCGAGGCATGAATGTCAGGACCTAAATATCATAATCAGATCGGGGCATGAGTATTGACCGGTGCTTACACAGCGTATAACGCAAGCGCACATATCGTTCAAGTAGTATAAAAAAGTATCGATCCCGAGGACTTATACCTAATGTATTAATTTTATGAGGTCAAATGATTAATAGTATCTAACAGGTTGATTGATTGATTTGAAATGGTGACGATTCTAAATTTAAAAACAAGTAAATAAAATTGTTCGAAAGTAGGTTTAAGAAAATTCAATATTAAAACTATCTAGGGTTGTGATTTCTTCCAATATCATTTAAAGATGAAGTGGTTATTTTATAGTTGGGTAATATATTGATTTATTAACCTGGAACACTAAATTATGTGAAAGCCTCTGTCGATGGTCAGACACAAATACCCAGTTTAACCCAATTGAAATGTCTATGTCAACCAAATTATCTGGATTCATTAAGATTAAGTTCCAATTATGGTTACCCCCGCCCGACAGGTATATGTCTATCCTGTAAGGAAATCTATTAAAGGGATCCTCAAGGAAGATTGTGGGCTATTGAGTCTAAGGTCTTAAACTTAAAATCCCTATGTCTAGTTCATTTTAAGTTTACCTAGTCAATTTTATTAGTGGCCACTTAATAAAAAGCATTAAGATTAAGACTCAATAAATAAATCTTTATATTACCCAAACTATAATCTAACCCCTTATAAACCGGTGATATTAAAAGTCATCACAACCTCAGATAACTAATTTAGTTACAACACATAACTAGGGCTAGTAAAAACTTGAAAGTAAAAGACATAAAGTAAAAATGCTGAAAAGTAATTACGGTAAAGTAAAAGCTGAAAAGTAAATTGCAATAAAATAAAATGTTAAGGTAAAAGGATCAACTTTTACTACTACTAATTTAGATATCTCTCATAATATAGTATATAAACTTGTGATAACATCACCAACCAGCCATATATGCGGTAACCTGATTAAGTCAAATTAAGTCCAACCGGCTATTAAGGCGGTAAAAAGATTTGTCCATGAACCTTCCATATAGGCGGTAAGAAAGTTTAATTACCAACCGACCAATCTGGCGGTATCCTTGATTAGTCAGGTTTAAACCAGATTAAAATGAATTACCAACCGACCAATATGGCGGTATCTTTTTTAAGTCAAATTTTAAATAGTGAATATATTATATTAAAGGGAGATTAATCTAAATAGCAATAGTAAAAGAATTACCTTTCACCCCAGCAGGGGGAAGTTACCTCATCATGGTGAATAGTAAAAACTGTAAAAAGTAAAGAAAGTAAATTACTATTATTACAGAACGTAATTAAAATTTATTTACAAAACTGAAATTAAAAGAAACTAGAGATAAAACTCTCTATTTACATCAAAGAAATGAGAGAGAATGGTACATTTGAAACTGAAACATCGAGCTGAATTTATAGGCCTTGGTAGGCTCTGGCTGTCGCGATGCCAAGGCCTTTGGCGTCGGAACGCCAGCTTCTTTTGGTCATGGCATGCTGAGGTGATGACACGTGGCGATTCTGGATAAGGTGATAAGGTGACACGTCGCAAGGTGGTTGGAGCTCAATTATTGTGACACGTGGCGGCTTCTGATTGGTCAGTTCAGATTCTTATCCGCCACGTGTCAGATACGGATAAGTGAGTCAATGATTGATACTGACGTGGCGCTGACGTGGCGACACATGGTAAAGTGACTGTCGGCACCATAGAATTGCGACACGTGGCACTTCGTGATTGGCTGATGATGACGTGACGGTGAGGTGGCACGTTGACTCGGTCAACTGATGATGTGGACGATGACATGGCTGACAGATGGAGTGACATGTGGCGACACATGGCGATGGTGACTATCGGAACCGTAAGATGATGACATGTGGCACGACGCACGTTAGCAGATCGGCTGTGATGGTGACATGTGGCACGTCGCACGTTAGTAAAGTCAAACTTTTCTCAGATTCTAACTTATGGACCCGGCGCACATTAGTACTGTTCGGAGCATGTTAGGCGTCGCGATGCCAAGGGCTTGCGCGTCGCGACACGCCCAAATTACCAAAATGCCCATGTAGGACACAGAACTAGACGACGTTGTTCCAGGCTCGCGGCCTAGTTGGGAGTACGGAGTAGCCCGCGGGGGAACTAAACCGGAGAAATAACATGGAGTCGCCACCCGGTGTGAACCGGGACAAAGATTTAAGGCCGCACTCACCCCTCGCAAGGGAAGACCTCAAACCGTTGGTTCGGAATGGTCTCTTACTTATGTCACTTGCAACGAACGAATTTATGCAATAATATAACCAAGTCTCATGCAACACATGCAAGATAATTTAATCAACACACAAGTTTGCACACCCATAAACATTAATAGAAACAATGGAAGCATATTACATTAAGGATTATAAGATGCGGAAATGAAAATGATAAATAATCAAAGGCGAAAGAAACGTTAATGAGTAAATAGCAAATACAAGAAAATTAATCAGGCTTATGCGAATATTTCCCGAGTGGTACGTGGAGTTGTATCCCAAGTACAGACCGCACTACCGTCCATTCGGATTCGGCTACGGAATTTATGTCTGGGTTTCCATCCGATATACCGCAAGGGATAACAAGCAATCATTAACACAACGCAGTCATTAACCCAATGTTGACATACATGAAATATGATAATGCATATAACAATGAATAACCGAAGAAACAAATATACGAAATAACAAGGAAGATAAATAACACAAAACAAAAATGCGGATCAATAAAACAACAATAAACGTAAATTAAACACGAAATAATAAAAGGCTAATAATACAAAATAAATGCGGAATAATAAATATATGACCAAATAATTTGGCCGTTTTCAATGTAGGATTTCGCATACCCGGTTGGACGTATTCCGCATCCAACCGAGCATGCCATTTCCAGGACGACAAAATAAAGGGTGCCCTCAGGTCTTACCTTTTAAGTCGCTTCTCGGGAGTGCGTTGAGACGTCGCCAGAGGGGTTAATGTTTCGCTGTTTTTCTGGTTCGCTGGTTAACTATTTCCACTTACTGTTTTCTCTGTTTCAGGATGGTTCAGCTTGAGGCTTTGACATGCATACTCATTAAAGTCAACTGCCCATCTCGTAACAAGATTCGTACCAGACAAATTTACACCATGGCAGTTCTGATTACTTTCAATAGATCAATAATTATAGACTTGACCATATCTACATATTCGCCTTTAGCAGTATCATACCCAAGATCGGTGTTATCTTGCTCCAGTAGCTTCCCACCGACAACAGCCCCCTCAACTCCTACGTTAGAGACAATTGTGTGCACTAGCATCTTTAGAGAATTCTGAATAATCTGGACACCGATTTCCTGATCAAAGTTAGCAGATGACAACTTGTCCACTTCTTTTTCCGCATATAGGAGGGCAACGCCACCACCTGGTACAACACCCTCTTCAACAGCTGCCTTTGTAGCATTCAAGGCATCAATAACTCTATCTTTCTTCTCACTAACTTCAGTTTCACTAGCTCCCCCAACCTTCAACACGGCAACACCACCAGAAAGCTTTGCCAATCTTTCTTGCAACTTTTCTTTGTCATAATCAGAAGTGCTATTCTCAATTGCAGACCAAATATGCTCACATCTTTCCTCGATGGATTTCTTATCACCAACCCCATCAAGAATAACAGTATCATCTTTGTTCACACACCCATCAGGAACTTCAACCCCTTCTTTACGAAATCAGATTGAGGATGAGAGGGGCACCTTAGAATATCATCAACCGACCTCTAATCACACTTCACATCGTCCATTCTCCCGGAAACAGTGGCATACCCACTATCATATGCCATGCATGGCCTTTCCAATCTCTCTAACCAAAAGAACAACTATTTTCCCTACTATTCCTGCCATGTTTACCATCTCCACGTGAAACAGATATCCTGGTGCCTTCATCTTGTTCCTCGCCAGGCATGTTGTCTTGTTCCTCGTCTTGGGTATATCCTGGTCAACTTCAACTTTGATAATTTCATCTATGAACTCTCTTGTTAGCAATATGGTCCTTCCTCCAGGATTGTCTTGAGTTTTAAAAGGAAACTCATCCGGCATTTTATCCACGCTGGGTCTTCTCCATTAACCTTCAAAACAATCGTAGTCTTGCCAGAATTATCAAGACCCACCATGAGTATACGTATTTCTTTCTCTTTTTTCTTGATCTTCCTTATGATGCTGAGAAGTCCCATTTAATTTCGAACCAAATACCTATGCGTTCATCCTCTGGGCAAACATAGCAGCATCGGCTCTGGCATTTGCAAATCGCCACTGCAACAACCGGTTATGAAATAACCTCAACAAATGAGCATCAACGACCTTAAGATCGTGCGAAGTAGAGAGGGCTGAGAGGTAGCTTGCGTGAAGTGTAGAGGAAGGGCCGAGTGTTTTGGTTGGTCTAGGGTTTATTGAATGTGATTGGCTTCGCAAATATTGAGAGGTTGTTGCAGTTTAGTCGGTCAGGTTTTGTTTCTTTGGTCGGTGGCACTGCTGATGTTGAATAGTGAATGTGTGAAGGATAGGGAAATGAGGGGTTTACTTCGTGTTATCTTCTTTTGCCGTGAGGGAAGGAGGAGGCCTGAAGCTGAGCTCTTAGGGTTTTCTGTTGTGCTTAGGGTCAGAGAGAGCTGTGCGCCAAGGAAGGCATTAGGGTTTCTCTTTTTTGTTTGTTCTTGGTCATGAGTTTCATGGGCCGAAGCCAAAATCTAGGTTTAGTTTAAGGGTCCTTATATAGTGGTGAGCTAGGGTTAGGGTTTTAAAACAAGAATTGACTAAGCGAATCCGCGGACAATCAGCGAGTTAAAAATTGACGAGCTATTAATTTCATAATTTTCCCTTCCGGCATACGTTTCCTGCTACTCCCTCGACTTAAAAGGTAGTGTCTCCATACGAGACTCATCATCAGGTCTTATGTAAAAAATGCAGTGCCTACAGTCGCCCCAACTTTGATGGGACTTGTGCAGTGTGTGACAATGACAATCCTATAAAAGTTATGCAATGCATTTTTACTTACCTGGCTCGCCAGATGCCACCTGACTTGCCTGCTGCTTCGAACTGAGTTGATGATGCAGTGGACCTCAATCCTGGGACGCATCCCAATAACTGCAACCGAAAATGGGGGCCTCGACCCTGGGACGCATCCCAATACCGCTGACAATGTGGGCCTCGACCCTGAGACGCATCCCAAAAACTAATGATGCAGTGGACCTCGATCCTGGGACGCATCCCAATAACTGTAACCGACAATGGTGGCCTCGACCCTAGGACGCATCCCAATACCACTGACAAAATGGGCCTCGACCCTGGGACGCATCCCAATAACTAATGATACAGTGGGCCTCGACCCTAGGACGCATCTTAATAATTGTAACCGACAATGGGGGCCTCGACCTTGGGACGCATCCCAATACCGCTGACAAAATGGGCCTCGACCTTGGGATGCATCCCAATAACTAATGATGCAGTGGGCCTTGACCCTGAGACGCATCCCAATAACTGCAACCAACAACGAGGGTCTCGACTCTGGGACGCATCCCAATACCGCTGACAAAATGAACCCAAAACTGAAACTGATGATGATGTGTTGTGCCATACCAAAGTTTATGCAATGTATTTTTACTTACCTGGCTCGCCAGCTGCCACTTGACTTGCCCGTTGTTTTGAATTGAGTTGATCTGGTGGTGCCATACCTGGCGTGCTAAACCCATACACGAGGTTTCACTGTAGCGTCTCCATACCCGGAGTGCCACAGTAATATCTTCATACCCGGAGTGCCATACCCGGCATGCTAAACCCCATACCTGAGGTGTCGCGGTTGCGTCTCCATACCCAAAGTGTCACAGTAATATCTCCATACCTGGCGTGCTAAACTCCATACCTGAGGTGTCGCGGTTGCGTCTCCATACCCAAAGTGTCGCAGTAATATCTCCATACCCGGAGTGTCATACCCGGCATGCTAAACCTCATACCCGAGGTGTCGCGGTTGCGTCTCCATACCCAGAGTGTCGCAGTAATATCTCCATACCCGGAGTGCCATACCCGGCATGTAAAACCCCATACCTGAGGCGTCGCAATTACGTCTCCATACCCAGAATGCCATACCCGGCATGCCAAACCCTATACCCGAGGTATCGTTGTAATATCTCCATACCCGGAGTGACATACCCGGCGAAACTGATACTGATGATGATCTGTCTCCATACCCGGAGTGTCATACCTGGCAAGACTGATGCTGATGTCTCCATACTCGGAGTGCAGTACCTGGCAAAACTGATCTGATATCTCCATACCCGGAGTGCCGTACCTGGAAAAACTGATCTGATGTCTCAATACCCGGAGTGCCGTACCTGGCAAAACTGATACTGATGATGATGTGTCTCCATACCCGGAGTGTCATACCTGGCAAGACTGATGCTGATGTCTCCATACTCGGAGTGCCGTACCTGGCAAAACTGATCTGATATCTCCATACCCGGAGTGCCGTACCTGGCAAAACTGATCTGATGTCTCCATACCCGGAGTGCCGTACCTGGCAAAACTGATCTGATGTCTCCATATCCGGAGTGTCTTACCGGGCAAAACTGATTTGATGTCTCCATACCCGGAGTGCCGTACCTGACAAAACTGACCTGATGTCTCCATACCCGGAGTGTCGTACCTGGCAAAACTGATACCGGTGCTAACGTGGGCCTCGCCCTCAGAATCCAAGACATTTAGGGCTACTCAACCATTCGGCCAACACAAGAAATTTGGGGAAATTTGTTCCAAACAACATTTCATCAAATTGATCCAATCAATCATCAATTAAAACACATTTAAGCATACTAATTCATCCAATTTCATTAAATCATGCTCAAAAACATTTTACCCAAATTTTAAGCCCTAATCAAATTTCATGCTTTTCAATCGCTCTGATACCATTGTTGGAGTTTCTACGGCCCCGAGGATCGATTATAAAGTAAGAAATAAATGTGAATACAATCGAGGAAGTTGCGGAATACTCACATCGATTGGTTGAGCGACGCAATAATGAACAAAACTTGATTTTCTGCCCACTGGACTGCTCGGCAGTGAGCTGTTGTGGCTCCTCCAAATTCGGCCATGGGTGAGCTCCATCAAGCTCCAAGCTTCGTAAAACGATTCCAAGCTCATGGGTGGACTTCCCTATCACCTTAGCATGTCTCTCGGAGTGCTACCTGTGGGACACAGAAACTGGGCGACACATGTTGTTCCGGGCTCGCGGCCCGGTTATGAGTACGGAGTAGCCTGCAGGGGAATAAACCGGAGAATAATGGAGTCGCCACCCGGTGTGAACCGGGGCAAAGATTTAAGGCCGCACTCACCCCTCGCAAGGGAAGACCTCAAACCGTTGGGATCGGAATGGTCCCTTACTTATGCCACTTGTAATAAAATGATTTGTGCAATAATCTTACCAAGCCTAAGCAACATATTTCCAAGGATAATTTACTCCTAAGTTTTCATGCATAGGTACAAAGCTCATATCTAAGTTTATATATAACACATTTTCATATTTGCATACAACCTATTTGCATATAATCTGTGTCCGAATTCATGCATAAAGAAAAATTGACATACGGAAAGCATACAATTTCACATTGGTAGACACAGAAGCGCAAACAAATAACATTCTTACAAGCATGCATATTAAGGAAAGACAATTAAGCGCATAATGGAAATAGATAACTAAAGAGGTAATACAAATGCATAAGGTAAAAAGAGACAACTATACGCTAAAATAGTTAACCCCTCAAAATAGGGGACCTTTAATCCAACTTACTAAGCCCATGTGCTCGATCACATAATGCATATAAAAAAATAAAGACAATAATATTGGACTTCGTATACCCGATTGAACACATCTTACATTCAACCGAATAGACATCAATCGGCGCGGTAAAGCATCGTGGTAAAAGGGTTTTAACCGTTCAAAATAGGGGAACTTTAATCCAACTAACTAAACCCATGCGTGCATATAAAAAAATAAAGACAATAATATCGGACTTTGTATACCCGATTGAACACATCTTACATTCAACTGAATATACATCAACCGGCACGGCAAAGCATCATGGTAAAGGATTTTAACCCCTCAAAATAGGGGACCTTTAATCCAACTTACTAAGCTCATGCGCTCGATCACATCATGTATATAAAAAAAATAACATGCGGAAATCAAGTAGCGAATAATAAACAAATCAAAACAACATAAAACGAAATATGAGTCGTTTACTCAAGTGGTACGTGGAGTTGTATCCCGAGTACAGATTATACTACCTTCCATTCGGAATCGGCTATGAAATTTATGTCCGAGTTTCAATCCTATATACCACGAGAGGCGACACACTTTTCATTTTATTTAAGGGCCACAACATACATCATTTTATAATTCATGCATTTTCTATCTATTCAAGGGCCACATCATGCTTCACTCCACAATGATCATGCAAACGAAAATCAATAAATAATAAAAATACAACTGAAAAACGGATGTGAAAGAATACCCTCAGGTCTAACCTTTTTCGTCGACTTTCGGACTTGCGTTTCACGGAGATCGGAAGGGTTAAAGCTCCTCAACTTTTCTGGTTCACTGGTTTGCGTTTTACCTCGCTGTTTTGCTGTTTTGGTCACCGTTTTCACTCCGTTTTGCTGTTGTTTTTACTGTATTTTTTGTTCACTGTTTTAAAGGACTGTTTCGGTGGTTACAAGGACTGTTTGAGGGCTGATTTCAGGGGGATTTGTGTGCAGGTCAGGGGCTGGTTTCAGGGAATTTGCGTGCAGGTCAGGGGCTTAGTTTATGGCGGTGAAGGGCTTGGTTCACGTTGCTTTTGCCGATTGATTTGTTGTGGGCTGTAGGGTTGCTACTTGTTATGGCGTGAGTTGAAGGCAGTGGGGTTAAAAGTTTAGTGGGGCTGATGGCTTGCTATGGGCGCTTATGACTAGGGCTGGTGTGTTGAGTCAGTACGTGAGTTGGCTATCGAATGAATGGTTTATTTGATCACGCCACTAATCTGCATAAAGAAGGGTTTTTATTTGCTTTGTGTTATGGCGATTGTCTATTTGTGGGAGAGGCAGTTTGTGATGATCTGAGGGGCTGGTGAAGTTGTTTTTGTCGTGAGTGGAGGAAGGAGGCAGGTGGCGTGATGAGGTTTTTGCGTTGTTTTGTGTTGACGTGAATGGTTCTTTGTGTTATGGTGTGAACGGCTCGTAGGTTAGTTTTTTTAGGTTGGGTGTGTTTTGTTGAAGCTATATAGAAGAGAGGGTGCAGGGGCTAATGAGTGTTTAGGGTTTTTTTGTTCTCTGAAATGCCTTGAGAGTCTAGGGAGGAGCATTAGGGTTGCAATTGTGTTATTTTTATAGTGAGAGCTAGGAGGATTAGGGTTTGCATGGATTTAAAAAGGAAAGGGATCAAATAATAAAGGGATGGATTTTATCATTTAAAAAGGGAAAGAAATCAAGTTAATTGGGGATATGATTTGTTCAAATTAGGAAGCTAATATATTTGATTTATCTTAATTAGGCATGCAATTTCTTTAATTTGTGTAAGTATTTTTATTATTTTGGTAGGTGATTATTTAGATTTTATTTGTTTTATTTAATTACACATGTGTTAAATATATATTTAATTAATTTGGATGTGTCTTAAGTGGGCTTGGGCGTGTGGGCCAAGGCTTGGGCGTGTGGTCCCTGGTTGGTGGGTTTTTTGTTGGCTTTTGATGGTGGGCTTGGTGTATGTGTGGGCTAGATGTGGGGTTTTGGGCCAAGGTTAAGTGTTTGCGGGTTTTTTAGGCTAAATGTGCTCTAAAACGGAGGTCCACCAGCGAGCCCGAAGCTAAACAAGCGAGTCAAATTCGACAAAGTATTGATTTCCATATTTTCCCTTCTGACGTCCGTTTCCCGCGGCTTCCGTGACTTAAAAGGTAGTGCCTCCAAATGAGACTCATCATCAGGATTTATATGCAAAAATACAGTGCCTACAGTCGCCCCCACTTTGATGGGACTTGTGTAACGTGTAACAGTGACAATCCTATCAAAGTTATGCAATGCATTTTCACTTATCTGGCTCGTCAGCTGCCACTTGACTTGCCATGTGTTGCGTGGAGTTGATGTTGTGTCGTACCTGGCATGCTAAACCTCATACCCGAGGTGTCGCAGTTGCGTCTCCGTACCTAGAGTGTCGCAGTGGTGTCTCCATTTCCGGAGTGCCATACTTGGCGTGCTAAACCCCGTACCCAAGGCGTCGCTGTAATATCTCCATACCCGGAGAGCCGTACCCGGCGTACTAAACCTCATACCCAAGGCGTCGCAGTAATTTCTCCATACCCGGAGTGCCGTACCTGACGTGCTAAACCTCATACCCAAGGCGTCGCAGTAATATCTCCATACCCGGAGTGCAGTACCTGGCGTGCTAAACCTCATACCCAAGGCGTCGCAGTAATATCTCCATACCCGGAGTGCCGTACCTGGCTTACTAACCTCATACCCAAGGCGTCGCAGTAATATCTTCATACCCGGAGTGCCGTACCTGGCGTGCTAAACCTCATACCCAAGGCGTCGCAGTAATATCTCCATACCCGGAGTACCGTACATGGCATGCTAAACCTCATACCCAAAGCGTCGCAGTATATCCCCATACCCGGAGTGTCGTACCTAGCGTGCTAAACCTCATACCCAGGCGTCGCAGTAATATCTCCATATCCGTAGTGCCGTACCTGGCGTGCTAAACTGATGTCTCCATACCCGGAGTGTCGTACCTGGTGTGCTAAACTGATGTCTCCATACCCGGAGTGTTGTACCCGACAAAACTGATCAGATGTCTCCATACCCAGAGTGCCGTACCCAGCAAAACTGATTCTGTATCTCCATACCAGGAGTGCCGTACCCGGTAAAACTGATCTGATGTTAATATGGGCCTCACCCCCAGAGTGCCATACCCGACTAGACTGATGCTGATAAGGATGTGGGCCTCGCCCCCAGAGTGCCATACCTGGCCAGACTGATGCTGATAAGGATGTGGGCCTCGCCCCTAGAGTGCCATACCCAGCCAGACTGATGCTGATAAGGATGTGGGTCTCACCCCCAAAGTGCCATACCCGGCCAGACTGGTACAGATGTGGGCCTCACCCCTAGACTGATACTGATATGGGCCTCAACCCCGTGATTTATTCTTGAAGACTGCTGACATTATACTGTTGCTGCTTCCGATTGGCTTACATTTGACGCTTTCTCTTTTTCTTCTTTGAAACCTTTGAATACAAAACAAAACAAACACAAAAAGGAATGCAAAATACGTTACGTGTATGCATGTATGCATGAATGAGTTTAATATCCCGTTGGGTTAGGTCGTCCACCAATTCCCTTAGTGACTGCTCGGATTTCTCTTCCTCTAGCAAAGTACTGCTTCAATCTATCCACATTGATCGGCTCGGTGAACTCATTTCCTTCCAAGTCCGATAGCCTCACTGCCCCATTTCCCATTACTGAACGGTTATTCTGTCATTTCTGCTTACTTCTTTTGGGAATCCACCGTGTTCTGAGTGTCGCTGAATATCATGGTATCAGGGTTGAATGCTTTTGTCAAACATACTCATGTCATGCAGGTTGAAAGGAAATGACTCAGGCAAGTAGGTGAAATGGATGTCTTTATTATTATTCAGGAAAAGGTTCAAACAAGTAGACGAAGTTGATGTCTTTATTAAAAATGCAGAAAATAAACCAGAAAGAGCAGTTTCATTGCCTTCTTCCTCGGCCTACGGTTCTTTACTACTGTTATCCTTTATCTCAATGCAAGAAGCCTGGTGATTGAGAGTTTGGAGGACAAAGGTTTCGGGTAGGCCGGAGTTGATCATGTAAGTCGGTGGGGGAACAGAGTGATAATCTGACAGAGGGTTGGTGTGTGTGCTAGGCTGTTCTTTTTCAGGATCGGGTATTTTATGGGCATCAATGAGGTCCTGAATTTCATACCGGAGGCGGGAACAGCTGTCAGTATCATGGTCGTGTTGCTGGTGGAAGTGACAGTAGCGATCTATTTTTAGATGTGGTGGTGGGGGATTTGGAAGTGGTTTAGGCTCCAAAGGTTTTAAGAATCCTTGCCTTGTCAACTTCTCAAGTACCTTGGACAAAGGTCTTCCCAAGTTGGAGAAACACCGGTTCTTGATGGCAGCAACCTCGGCAGCAGTGGGTTTGGTCTCAGAATGCCCCCCAAAAGTCCTCCTATTCTGGCCATAGAACTTCCGGTTCTCGGCTTCCTCTTCTTCAATGTCCATGACAGTTTCCCTCAGCTGTCGGAAATCTGTAATCATTGAAGTCATCCTCCTCAACTTGCCATAGATCGAGGGCTTAGTGCCCTTGATGATCATTTTAATCTGGTCCTTCTTAGAGGGCCGAGTCTGCATCTTCAAAAGCTGGCTTCTCCAGCGTTCTACATACTCCTTGAAGCTTTCTTCCGGCTTCTGCTTAGTGTTCTCCAAATCATGGAGTGACAAATCAATCTCCAAGTCTGTAACATACTATTTCAAGAATGCATCTGCCAATTCCCTCCAATCCTCCTTAACCTTTCTTTCAAGGCTATGGTACCATACTACGGGTGCCCCCTCAAGTGACATCCCAAACATCTTCTGAGCTTGGCGCTGTGTCAGGCCCACTGAACTCATAACTGACACATATTGTCGAAGGTGGACCCTCGGATCCCCATTCCCGTTGAACTTGGCCATATCTGGCAACTTGAACTGAGCAGGTAATTGTTCCTCAAAGGTCATCGCCTCATAGTCTAGTAATTCTTCGTCCTTACCCTTCATCTTACGGGTAACTGACTCAACCTGATCCCGAAGCTTCTGAAATTCTGCCTGAGACCCAATCACTCTGCCTGTTGCATACTCTGCCATGTCGTCATCAAAAGCAGGGATATCATCCCCCAACCCATTCGGAGGCTCCTCGCGCCTCACATTCTCAGAACTTCCCTCAGCACGGGGTACAGCCATACCAGCCACAACAGTAGTCAAGGCTTGCAACTGTTCAGTAATCTTGGCGAAACCATTCTCCAACTGATCCATGCGAGATATATCGTTTTTCTGATCCACTCATATTTGTTACCGGTCTTTTGGTGAGTCTTCCCTCTTCCCTAACCCAACAGGACTCTATGATATCTTTTTAGACATAGAGGGTGTTAATAGGATATATGTATGCATGAGATGAATGAGATGCATGCGATGCAAGGAATATATCAACTCATTAAAATCTTCGCACAAATCGGCCTATCATCATTTTAGAAGCTTTTGGGCTAACTGTCATAAGAGTGAACTCGTCATAGTTTAAATGGCCCAACAAGTTCACATATCATGGCAAGAAGTCCAACCGTATCCAAATGATAATGTTCCTAAACACAAACATATAATGGCCCATTAGCGTTTTAGAAGCTTTTGGCCCAATCATCATAAGATATGTTCTTGCCCCAGTTTAAATGGCTCAACGAGCCCATACCTCATGACAAAAGGTCCGAATAGATCCAAACGACCATGTTCCCAAACACAAGCATATAGAAATAATTTCTACAGAGTGGCCCATCAATATTTCAGAAGCTTTTGGCCCAATTGTCATAGGATACGAACTCGTCCCAGTTCAAATGGCCCAACAAGTTAGCATTTCTGACAAGAAGTCCAACTGCATCCAAATGAGGATGGTCCACAAGCACAAGGAAATAGTTGCTATAGGCCATACGACCCCGGTCTACGTGTGGGTTTGCGGGAGTGTAGACAAAGACTCTCACTGGCGAAGGATTGCCCACAGCTAGGTCTCCCCACTCAAGAGCGACCAAGTGGGCGCACCTTTTTTATACCTTACAGTACGTGCCAACGAGTTATGGTATGTGACTGACCGTCAGATGGATTTCCCATTGCAGATTCCCCAGAGGGAGGGTGGAGCGAGGCTCTCTTAAGTACCCAAGCCTCTTAGGCTCTTATCGCTTGGTGTCAGGAATAAACAACGAGTCCTCCAAATTAGTCCATCACTGTAGGTTACGAGTAGATGATTATCTATGTGCCTTCACAACTTTTCCTTCTAGAAAGGTAGTGAGTGGAGGAAGACACCAAACCATTACATAGCCTCAAAATGCCTTTGATTAAACCCCTTTTAACCCACGGTAGACACGGTCAATTAAAGCACAAATCATAATATTACAAGACATTATTTCAGGGCCGATTCTCTATCCCCAGTGGAGTCGCCAGACTGTGGGACACAGAAACTGGGCGACGCATGCTGTTCCGGGCTCGCGGCCCGGTTAGGAGTACAGAGTAGCCCGCGGGGGACTAAACCGGAGAATAATGGAGTCGCCACCCGGTGTGAACCGGGGCAAAGATTTAAGGCCGCACTCACCCCTCGCAAGAGAAGACCTCAAACCGTTGGGTTCAGAATGGTCCCTTACTTATGCCACTTGTAATAAAATGATTTGTGCAATAATCTTACCAAGCCTAAGCAACATATTTCCAAGGATAATTTACTCTTAAGTTTGCATGCATAGGTACAAAGCTCATATCTAAGTTTATATATAACACATTTTCATATTTGCATACAACCTATTTTCATATAATCTGTGTCTGAATTCATGCATAAAGATAAATTGACATACAGAAATCATACAATTTCACATTGGTAGACACAGAAGCGCAAACAAATAACATTCTTACAAGCATGCATATTAAGGAAAGACAATTAAGTGCATAATGGAAATAGATAACTAAAGAGGTAATACAAATGCATAAGGTAAAAAGAGACAACTATACGCTAAAATAGACATATCGTGATGTGATGCAGAAAAGATATCTAGAATTGACACACACGTGCGTGGGCCTTTTTCCAAGTGGTACGTGGAATTTTATCCCGAGTACAGATCATACTATCGTCCATTCGGAATCGGCTATGAAATTTATGTCCAGGTTTCCATCCTATATACCACGAGAAATAATGCCCAAATGCTATCATGACATGGGTACACCAATGATAATAGATCGAGCCAAGACAAGGATAGATGATGCAATTAATAGATGAAAGACGCGGCAAATATCGTGGTAAATGTAGCCTTTTAGGCTTTTCTTCCCCCAAATGGAGAACCTTTTAGTCCAACATCATAAGCCCATTGCGCTTTTCATTACAATGCGTACAAAGATAAAGACAACAATATCGGACTTCGTATACCCGATTGAACACATCTTACATTCAACCGAATATACATCAACCGGCGCGGCAAAACATCGTGGTAAAGGATTTTAACCCCTCAGAATAGGGGACCTTTAATCCAACTTACTAAGCCCATACGCTCGATCACATCATGCATATAAAAAAAAATAAAGACAACAATATCGGACTTCGTATACCGATTGAACACATCTTACATTCAACCGAATATACATCAACCGGCGCGGCAAAGCATCGTGGTAAAGGATTTTAACCCCTCAGAATAGGGGACCTTTAATCCAACTTACTAAGCTCATGCGCTCGATCACATCATGCATATAAAAAAAAAATAAAGACAACAATATCGGACTTCGTATACCCGATTGAACACATCTTACATTCAACCGAATATACATCAACCGGCGCGGCAAAGCATCGTGGTAAGGGGTTTTAACCCCTCAAAATGGGGGACCTTTAATCCAACTTACTAAACCCATGCGCTCGATCAAATAATGCATATAAAAAATAAAGACAATAATATCAGACTTCGTATACCTGATTGAACACATCTTACATTCAACTGAATATACATCAACCGGTGCAGCAAAGCATCATGGTAAAGGGTTTTAACCCCTCAAAATAATGGAACTTTAATCCAACTTACTAAACCCATGCGCTCGATCACATAATGCATAAAAAAAATAAAGACAATAATATCGGACTTTTACACCATCTTATATACCACGAGAGGCGACACACTTTTCATTTTATTCAAGGGCCACAACATACATCATTTTATAATTCATGCATTTTCTATCTATTCAAGGGCCACAACATGCTTCACTCCACAATGATCATGCAAACGAAACTCAATAAATAATAAAAATACAACTGAAAAACGGATGTGAAAGAATACCCTCAGGTCTAACTTTTTCGTCGACTTTCGGACTTGCGTTTCACAGAGATCGGAAGGGTTAAAGCTCCTCAACTTTTCTGGTTCACTGGTTTGCGTTTTACCTCGCTATTTTGCTATTTTGGTCGCTGTTTTCACTCCATTTTGCTGTTGTTTTTACTATATTTTCTGGTCACTATTTTGTCACTGTTTTAAAGGACTGTTTCGGTGGTTACAAGGACTGTTTGAGGGATGATTTCAGAGGGATTTGCGTGCAGGTCAGGGGCTGGTTTCAGGGCATTTGCGTGCAGGTCAGGGGCTTAGTTTATGGCGGTGAAGGGCTTGGTTCACGTTGCTTTTGCCGATTGATTTGTTGTGGGCTGTATGGTTGCTACTTGTTATGACGTGAGTTGAAGGCAGTGGGGTTAAAAGTTTAGTGGGGCAGGTGGCTTGCTATGGGCGCATGTGACTAGGGCTGTTGTGTTGAGTCAGTACGTGAGTTGGCTGCCGAATGAAGGGTTTATTTGATCACGCCACTAATCTGCATATATAAGGGTTTTTATTTGCTTTGTGTTATGGCGATGGTCTATTTGTGGGAGAGGCAGTTTGTGATGATCTGAGGGGCTGGTGAAGTTGTTTTTGTCGTTAGTGGAGGAATGAGGCATGTGGCGTGATGGGGTTTTTGCGTTGTTTTGTGTTGACGTGAATGGTTCTTTGTGTTATGGTGTGAACGGCTCGTAGGTTAGTTTTTTAGGTGGGGTGCGTTTTGTTGAAGCTATATAGAAGAGAGGGTGCATGGGCTGATGAGTGTTTAGGGTTTTTTTGTTCTCTGAATTGTCGTGAGATTCTAGGGAGGAGCATTAGGGTTGCAATTGTGTTATTTTTATAGTGGGAGCTAGGAGGATTAGGGTTTGCATGGATTTAAAAAGGAAAGGGATCAAATAATAAAGGGATGGATTTTATCATTTAAAAAGGGAAAGAAATCAAGTTAATTGGGGACATGATTTGTTCAAATTAGGAAGCTAATATATTTGATTTATCTTAATTAGGCATGCAATTTCTTTAATTTGTGTAAGTTTTTTATTATTTTGGTAGGTGATTATTTAGATTTTATTTGTTTTATTTAATTACACATGTGTTAAATATATATTTAATTAATTTGGATGTGTCTTAAGTGGGCTTGGGCGTGTGGGCCAAGGCTTGGGCGTGTGGTCTTTGGTTGGTGGGTTTTTGTTGGCTTTTGATGGTGGGCTTGGTGAATGTGTGGGCTAGATGTGGGGTTTTGGGCCAAGGTTAAGTGTTTGCGGGTTTTTTAGGCTAAAGGTGCTCTAAAACGGAGGTCCACCAGCGACCCGAAGCTAAACAAGCGAGTCAAATTCGACAAAGTACTGATTTCCATCTTTTCCCTTCCGACTTCCGTTTCCCGCGGCTTCCGTGACTTAAAAGGTAGTGCCTCCAAATGAGACTCATCATCAGGATTTCTATGCAAAAATGCAGTGCCTACACTAGCTCTCTTGATTTTTGCCACAAAAATCAAACACTTTGCTTCCCTACTCTCTCGGTAGTAAGCCAAAACCAGTGAAGAACTTTTCAGCCCCTTGGGCGTGTGAGAGGAAGAAGAAAGAGAGGAGAAAGAGTTGTGTTTGGTTGGTAAGGATTTGTGTATCTAATACACATTTGATTTTCAAAAAATCAATAAATACATTTACCTAAAATTGGCTTTAAAAGTCAAACAATTAAAGCCCACAACCACCACATCAACTATTCACATCACACAAGTCAATCAAGTGACAAGTTGTCACATCACTCAAAGTGACTAATGATTTGACGTTTGATGCGACTAGTGATTTGACGCTTGATTTGACTTGCGTGCCACACTCGAATTCGAAATACGAATGCGCTCGCAAACAATCTCGGGCTCGGGTTTGTTAATTCTAAATTAACGAATTTTCCGTTGCGACGTAATTAAATGATTATGCCTAGCGAAATCACTATTCACGTCGCTAACGAATTAATTCTAAATTAACTCGTTCGCCCGAATTAAAATCTAATTTTAATTCCGCGTCGAAATCCAATTTCGTATAATATATCGAATATATTAATTAATCGATTAATTCCAAATTAATCGTTTTCTCTCTTTAATTTATATTTATCCTAGATAAAATATCTCCGCTATTAATCCTAGATTAATTTTCTCTCTCTTCTAATTAATCCCAGATTAATTAAAGTGCGAGTCATACGTCATCGCTGAATCTTTGAGAAGCGACCCATGAGATCCCCGGATATGTTGGCAGTAAATTCGGTCATCGGACTATCCAAACACGTAAGTACCAAGTACTACGTTTTACCGATTTACAAGACAAGGTTGGCTTCTAGCAAAGCGCCATGCCTACCCAATTCTCCAGAAATATCCTTACATGAATATAAGGATCTATATCAGGCGTAATATACGTAGTATTGCGTATTTCGATCCAGTATCGGATGATCACATGCAAGGCCTGGGGCTGGTACAGTGTCTGCCCCGTACGAAGCATATATCGGATGACAAGCAACTAGTCTATTTATTATCGGATAATCATAACCAAGTCATATTATCCCGATGGTTGCAACCCTTTAGAGAACCAGTTCTGTATCCCTACGCGATCATCATCTCCATATGACTGGAGTGACACTTCCGTCTTGACATCACACCCAACACACTACAATTCTCAATATACCCAACAGAGGCGTACACGGAACCTATTAAAGCCCTGGACGACCACAACCAAAGTATATTGATTGTCGCAAGTATTAGCGGTGCAAGTCTCAGGTTAAGACCAAATACACCTACCCTGATTTCGGACTTCCATAGACACATAGTCATACTACCAATGGAATTCTGAGGGGGTCTATCCAGAGCGAAGCTGTTTCCCGTACCATCGGTAAAACACACCTTCTATTACACTTGCATGAGTATCCTATACCCAAATATATGAGAACTATGTCGTTTGTGCCCTCACAACGCGCACAAGTGTAATACTAGTCTTTTACGTATTTATCGATGTCCAATCTCGATAATACTCTGACTAGGGATATTTAATGATTTATCCTTCATGGATTGATACTGTCTCATAGCATTCTCAATCCAGGAACAAATCACAGGGACCTCATATCATTTATATATCTTGGTGATATAATCACAAATGATAAGAGTGCAATCTCATTTGTCACATAGTTAATTTGTACAACAACACCATGATCTGTATAAATAATGACGCTATGGGTCATAATTGTCCAACACTCTGATTCGAAAATCACCATCAATAGATGGCTTACTTCTAAATTTCTTGTTTTATTAAATAAATATACTATTTTCAAACTAAAATATCCCTAGAAAATTCTTACTTCATTTCAATCTAATAATTCACTTAACCTTCACAAAGTGGTCCAGGCTGATCATGTGCCTGTGTAAGGGTCGGGTTGGGGCTTTGAGAATCGAAACCCGATAATTGTCAGACTTAGATCAAAATCAAGTTTTTAAGAACAAGTCGAGTCTGACCTTGTATTCATCATCATTATCATCATCAGTTAACGTTAGTGTTGTTTAGTGTGTTAATGTTAGAAAGCTATAATTAAAAATTAAAATTAATTAATTATGAACTTATGATGGGTATCTATAATTAATTATGAACATAATTTGTTGGAAAGCTCACACTTTTCCAATGGAGCCTTTCCCCTGAGATTCCATTTACAGTACTGCTTGAAGTATGGTTGATAAATGAGTCGAACTTTGAAAATCCTTTCATAATTTTAAGTTTATTTATTTAGGTTCGAACTTAGTAATCTATAATAATAACATCAATTCAAAATTTAAGAAATTGGATTTTTCTAAAATTTTGAAAACATAAATAAACAACACTTGAATTAGATGAGGATTTTTCAAATCCCAATTTATTTACCCACCTTAACTCGAAGACTCATCTTTTTCTTGTTCTCTGAAACTCAATTGAGACTGTATTATCGAGCAATTTTATTAATATATATATATATGAAAGTTATACATTTTTAAGTCTCCTTATCGCGTTATGTGACGACTCACTATTAAATTATAAAACTAAATGAATAAATTTATTAAATAAAAAAACTATTACAATAAGAATACATTAAATTCTATAATTAAAATATTTCTAAAACTAATTTTTATGATTAAAAATTAAAATAAGAAACATATTACAATATAAAAACATAATCTCCTATTAAAATAAGAAATATATTAATTTAGTACGTGTCACCTGATCTTTATAATTAATTTGTTATTATTAAATTTTAATTTTAAAGATATTTTAATTTTACGATTTAATGTGTTCTCATTGTAATATATTTCTTATTTAATAGATTTATTAATTTAGTTTTATAATTTAATAGTGAGCTACCACGTGACTTAAACTATTAAATTTATAAGCTTCTTATTAGTTTTTATATTGTCATAAGTTTCTTATTTTAATTTTATAATTTAATAATGAAAAATAATTGTACATATATTTTAATTTTTAGTTTAATAAGAGTTCATGTGTCTTTTTTGAAACGCATGGGGTTTAATGTCTTTTCCCTAATACTACTAGGGTCATGCTAACTAGTGCCCTAAGGACACTCATTAATAATCCATTTTTGGTAAGTCTTCATATCACTTTTATGGGAAAGTAAAATATTATCAAAATATTAATTATTTTTTCATTTTTCCTACTCATTAGCATTTTCCATACTATTATTATTTGAGTTTTTTTGAACATATATGTGTGTTAATAGGATTTGGACATAATAATTAATACGCAGTCGTATCGTGAATCGTGTCCCGCTGTGTAGGTCTAAGAGTGTGTTTGGTTGGGGGGTTTTGGAGGGGAGGGGAGGGGAGGGGAATGGATTATTTTAAATTATGTTTGTTTGGTTCAATTTTTTGGAGGGGACGGGAGCAAAATCCCTCCTAAACCAATTTTACCTCCCCCTCCAAAAGTGGGGGGTTTTGGAGAGGAGAGAAAGTGATGAATTAAAATTTTAAATGCAATTACTAAATTATCCATACTTATATTGTTTTAATTTTATTTATAACAAGTTATAAGGATAAAATAGTAAATTAGTTTTAAAATCTCTCCCCTCCCTTCTTGAACCAAACATATATCTAATTAAAAACCCTCCCCTCTCCTCCCCTCCTTTGAACCAAACATATATTTAATTAAAATCTATCCCCTCCCTCTCCTCCCCTTCATTGAACCAAACAGACCCTAAGGTAATTTGCTTTGCAGATCGTAAAGCTACAGCTTCTGAAGAGCAGTAGCCACCGCGTTGCTCCTCATCTTCCTTCAGATCTCATCATCCGCTTCTGCTACTTCAGGTTTCGATTTCTTCTCTCAATCCTTCATCAATATTTACTTTTCAATAAAAAAAATTAAAATTAAAAAAAAAATTATCAAAATTATTCGTATCGAAATTCAATACTGTTCTGGATTTAATAGTTGAGTATTATTTGATCGCAGCTTCAATGAAATGAATCTACGCTCTCTATTCATGTATTAATGTTTGAATATTGTACTACTTGTTGCTTCATTTATATTTACTGGCCTACAGGGGTGGTCGAGATCGTCTGGGGCCAAATTTAACTCAAAATTTGGAGAGGTTTTAATTTTTAGTATATAATATAACTTGTTTATTTTTTTATTTTTTATCGACAGAGACCTCATTTTAAAAATTCGTGTAAGGCCCATAAAATTGAAGATAACTCAGCGCGGCCGCCTACTTATCACTTTTTTTTTTTGTAAAATTTAGGATTTTCAGCTTTATTGATAAGAAATTTGTGAATTAATTGTTGTCATTTTTGAAACATTAATGAAAAATAATTAGTTAATTACTTGATGTTCAAAACTCTTAATATTTTAAGAAGGGTAAATTGGTCTGATTTAATATTAGATAGTCAGTTATCTGAAGTTCTGAACTCCATTCACTTCTTTAAAATTAAGGTAATATTAATGTCTTTTATCCATTGTTAGTTGCAAAATCTGCTACTGAATAATAATAATATTAAATGTCTGAACTGTTTGTTATTGGATTCCAGAGAATTAGAATGACATGTGAGATCAAATCTTTTCAAAAAATATTGCTTCTTGGATGGGTTTTAACTTTTTTTTAAAAAAATTTTAACCGTTGTTGTCACTAATACGTGTCTGTTGTTAGATTCTAATTATTTCATACATGCATAGATTCTAATTTTTTCATACATGAATGTGTTCCTATAGGCATCCTAGATACCTGATACCATAGTTAGTCGGAAGATAAATTGTATTTTTTTTTTTTTTTGCAGAGATTTGTTTGTGGGATTTTATATCACTTGTAATTCTCATATAGTCATATGCTTTGTACTTTTAAACTCCGTTTTCATACAAAAGCAATCTGTGAGATGCTTTCGTTCTATTCAACCACTACAAGAATTATGGCTTTTAGCGTCCAAATATTTAGCGTCGAAACATTATTCGACGCTAAAAGTGATATTTAGCGTCGAAACTCATTTTCGACGCTATATGTCATATTTTTAGCAACGGAATAAAATTTCGACGCAGAATATTAATGTTTTAGCGTCGAAAATATTTTTCGACGCTAAAAACAGAACTTTAGCGTCGAATGGTATTCGACGCTGAATAATTATATTATTGCAATAATTTTTGGCGCCAATATTACACTTTTAGCGTCGAAAAAAGGTGTCGACGCCAAAAATATACGTTTAGCGTCGAACATATATCGTCGCTAAAGGTTTATAAAGTTTCCACCGACAAATCCCTGACTCTTTCGCGTCTAAATTAAATTCGACGCTAATAACGTACACAATTAGCGTCGAATTTGAATATCCGACGCCAAAATTATACTTTTAGCGTCGAAACAGTTTCGACGCTAAAAAGTTATGAAGCTTCCACCGACAGATCCTTTATTCTTTCGCGTCTAAATTAAATTCGACGCTACTTGTTGATATTAGCGTCGACAAAACAATTTCGACGCTATAACGGCAACATTTAGCGTCGAAAATACAGTTTCGACGCTAAAAATAACAACAATTAGCGTCGAATACTCAATTCGACGCTAAAGATAGATTAAAATACAGAAGGTCACCACCCCTTCTCCCCCTCTGTTTTTTCTCTCATTCTCTTCATAAAAATCCTCTGAAATCTGAGAATTTCTCCTCTACAGCCTCACATCTCTCCTAAAAATTTTCAATAAAATTGTAATCAATTTCCGAAAAGGTAAATCTTCTTTCATATTTCTTTATTATTTTCAATTTTTATGATTATATATGTTGTTTATATGCTGTTTGTTAGTGATTTATGATTCATATATGTAGAGTAAGTATATTAATTAACAAAATAGAATTTTCTGTAAACTATTTAATTAATTTATCAACCATATATATATATATATATATATATATATATATATATATATATATATATGCGCTTAAATTAAGTATTACTGAATTAGTAATGTTGATTACTGTAAAATGATATCTAATAATATATTATTATATTTAAGCCTCCTGCTAGTTATGTGCTCAATCAATCGGAGAGAAAATCATTCTGTGATTGGCTGAAAATGGTTAAATTCCCTGATAATTATGCATCCAATATTGGGCGTTGGGTCAGAGATGATACAATAACGGGATTAAAGAGTCACGATTGTCATGTGCTGCTCGAGATTCTCCTTCCTGTTGGCATTCGACCTTATCTCCCCCCGAATGTATGTGACGCCGTACTTGATCTATGTGGCTTCTTTAAACAATTGTGTCAGAGGACATTAAGCACATCTGTTATTGACGATCTTGAGCGAGGAATCGTGATAATCCTATGCAAGCTGGAGCGAATTTTGCCACCCGCTTTCTTTGATGTCATGGTACATCTGGCTGTGCATTTACCGGATGAAGCTAGAAAGGGAGGTCCTGTCCATTACAGATGGATGTATTCCATTGAGAGGTACTATATATATATATATATATATATATTGTAACCGTTTTTTTGTGCATAGAATTTAGTGTTAATGCAAACTTGTTGTCATATCTGCAGAGCTTTGGGAGATTACAAACAATATGTCAAAAACAAGGCACGACCTGAAGGTTCAATAGCTGAAGCTGTTATAATAAATGAAGCAATAACATTTTGTTCGATGTACATGCAGAATATTGAAACTCATTTCAATTGTCGGCCACGAAATTATGATGGAGATGCAAGTAATAGCCAAGAGATCACACTGTTCCGTCAAAATTACAGACCATTTGGGGCAGTAGGTGTCAAATTACTAACCCGTCAGGAAGTTCAACGTGCGCATTGGTTTATATTGAGTAATTGTGATGAAGTGCAACCGTATTTAATGTAAGTTTTTCTGATGCATCATTACTGAATTTTTTCCATACATTAACCGTGATAATTTATTGTAGGCAACATCTAACAATGCTACAAATTGCTGGTGACCATAATGTTGATGAAACCCACAAAAAAGAATTTCCTAAATGGTTTGAGACAACTGTAAGTTATAATATTTTTTATTTATTTTGATCCTAACATTAGACATTTCAGTTTGTTATATTAACACATATATTTCATTGTCAGATTATTAATCAAGTGGAAAATGGTCAATTGGACTCGCAATCCTCGTTGGTTTCTTTGGCTTATGGGCCTCAAATGCAGGCGTATGAGTACATTGGATGTATTGTCAACGGAGTTAGATTTCATACCGAACAGCGAGATGTTAATCATGTGACTCAAAATTCTGGAATTGTAGTCCAAGGAGAACACGGCTCAGATGTAATTGACTTCTACGGTGTATTGCAATCGGTCATTGAGTTCATATATCGACCCAGACGACATACTGTGCTATTCCAATATAAGTGGTTTGACACTAATGCCAGAAAGAGGAGAATTCAAGTTAGTAATCATCTCACGTCAATTAATGTTCAACGTTGTTGGTACAAGAATGATCCATACATTTTTTGTACCCAAGCACGTTCAGTGATATATATACCTGATCCAAAGTTAGGAACTGGATGGATGGTGGTAGAAAAGTTACAACATAGGGCCATTTGGGACACGCAGGAGAAAGATAGAGTTGACATATCAGATGAAACACAAGAAGTCTCGGGCAATTTTGAAGTTCCTGAACAGATATTTGTTGGACCAACTGTCAACGTTCCTGAAAATATCACATTAACTCGAGCTAGTACAGACGTTGAGCTAATTCCTCATTCTGAAGTGAGCGTTGAAGTAGCAAGTGAAGAACAATTTGACACTGAAGATGACTTCGATTCCAGTCACGAATCCTCAAATACCGACGATAATAGTGATTAATTATGAAGTTACAGTATTTTGTAATGGATGAATAATTTATATGGATTAATGTATGGTTGTTGATTTTAATTACGCTTTAGATATGATTGAAATATAAACGAAAATTTATAATTGTCTTTGTTTTCGGTACTTACAGTGTTGGTGAATACAGGATAAATGTCACGCAAATGCGGAAAATCGAAGTCACTTGCGTTTTAACCACCGTGCAGGTTCGAAGCCATTTATCCAACATCGTGCCGAACATTCTGAGGTAAATATATCCTAACGTAAAATTTAACAGTTAATTGTTTTTACTATCTGGAATAATATTGAATTTATTTTATGTTTATAACAGAGTAACACAGGTGAGGTGCAATCATTTCCAGATTTTTTCCGTGTGACGCATTACAATGACAAGAAGAAATGGATAAATGAAGAAGCCGAACGCTGCTATGTAAGTTTCAGTTTTTAAAATAAAATAATTAATATTATATATGTTAAATTTTTTTCTCAAATTCTAATATTAACTTATTTTTTGAAACAGAACGAAATGATGGAACTCCAACATCAAACTCAGGAGACAGGGACCGACCCCATACCAGATGAGCAGCTGTCGCAATTGGTTTTCAAGAATCAGACAGCTTACAACGTTGGTCTTGGCACTCGTAAGAAGCCAACGTCATCTGCACGCAATAGTGGTAATTCGGACAATGTATCTCTTCGAGACGAGTTAGCCAGCACCCGAGACGAGCTGCAACAGACTAAGGAGAAGCTACAACAGGTCACGGTGGACCACGAGAAGAAGATGGACCAGTTGGAACAGCAACTGCTGGCTTTCCGTCAGATGTTCGAGGCCTCAATGAGTCATGGTGCATCGGGCTCGAGCGTCCCCCCATCACAGTAGCAATTAATTTTATATTTGGTTTTGTATAAACATTTTGAACAAATAGATTTAATATAATATTTCTTTTTTCTAAAACAAATTTCAATATAATATTTCGTCATTAATTACATTTTTTTTCAACTAAATTAAATATTTTAGACCAAAAAATAAGTAAATTACTAATTTTCAAAAAAATAAATTTTTTACTTTTAGCGTCGAATATTTCGACGCTAATAGTATACAAAATGGCCGCTGTAAGCGTACATATAATTCTTTTTTAATATACGTTAGCGTCGACGAGTTTCGACGCTCAAAGTCACTTTTAGCGTCGAAAAATTTCGACGCTAATAGTAACAAAAATGGTCGCTGTAAGCTTACATATAATACTTTTTTAATATACTTTAGCGTCGACACCTTTCAAAGCTAAAAGTTTGAATTTTTGCGTCGATATATTTCGTCGCCAAATATACAATATAGCGTCGAACAAATTACTTTAGCGTCGAAATAACTTGGACGCAGAATACTGTTTTTTAGCGTCGCAGTTATTTATTTCGACGCTAAAAGTGGTTTTCATCGACATTTTATCGTCCATTGTTTGCGTCTAATTTTTTCGACGCTAAATATAATTTGCGTCGAAATAGTCACTTATGGCGTCGAAATAATTCGACGCTAAATGGTCTAATTCTTGTAGTGAACACCTTTTTGTTTCATTAGATATCACTAAATTTTACTCCATGAGAAATATGCAAGTGTTGAGGTATTGTGTGTACGAACTGCTGTAGTTAGTACATGTGATTAGGGGTGGTAATTTGGGTTAGGATTCGTTTATTCATTCGATTCGCTTTAAAGCGAATACGGGTTTGAAAAAATGGATTCGTTTAATAAATGGGTCAATTCGTTTCGTTTATTAAATGAATCGAATACGAAATTTAAGCTCATTAATTCGTTTATTCGTTTAGGATTCGTTTTATTATTTTCTTTTACTAGTTATTGTTATTTTTCCATTAAAATTCGAGAAATTATGATTAATTATCATAGAAAAATAATATTGTCGATATTTGGTGAGGTATTTTTAGTAAATATATAAATTACATATTTCATATGTATATATTTATGAAGAATTAATGTAAATAAATTATGGTAAATTATATTATTAAAAAATATCATGACTAAACGAATATTCGTATTCGATTCGTTTAATAAACGAATTGAATACGAATCCTGATATTAGGACTCGTTTAATAAACGAATCGAATACGAATCCATCACATTTTGATTCGATACAAATTCGATTCGTTGATTTGTTTTGCCATTTGTACATGTGATGCTTACTTTTGGTTTCTGTGGATGCTTTTGCAGGTTTTATTTCTCAAAGAAAAGGGGCCCAATAGTGTGGCGAATAGCCAAAAGATAAAAAAAGAAAGTTTAAGAACAGTTTGAGTGGAATGTCCGTGAATTAGTATGCCGAAGCTTCTAGCAATGATAAACTTGGTCAATAAAGATAATTCCCTGTAGTGAAAGGATTATAGTTGCGGTGTTTGGTTAGTGGTGGTATGAGGATGGATTTGGAAATGGAATTGCTTAATGCAGAATCAAGTTCATCTGCAGGAATGAGGAAGAGAAAAAAACGGAAGAGGAAGCCTGATGCTTTATGTAATTATAATGATTCTGGTCATGATTGTCCAGAGGGAGCTTCATCAATGCAGGACACCCCCCAACAAGAATATTCATGTACACAATCTACAGCTGATATTAGCTCCAACTCAGGTTTGATAGCAGAATCTGGTAGGATTGGTGCTCGGAGTGTTAATCCGGATCGTATTTATGTCCGATTTATAAATACGAGCAATTATATTTTCCATAAAATTACTAATTTAATGGTAGCACCCTTGTCTTTTATACACATATTCGGTCTAATTACGATTAGATATATGATTCCGATTAGACCGAAACTAAATCCGGTTTAGTGATATGCGTCTGTTAGACAAAGACCCTAGGATTTACGATATAGTGCACAGTTACAACGTAGTATGTAATTGACATTGGGAAGTGCACTATAAGATGTATATCCTTAAATAAAGTTCCTGGTCAAGATTTGCTAACACGGGTCGGTTAGTAAAATCCGCTGAGACCAGTACATGTCGTATATCGTGACTTGGTCCGATGGTTTATCCTAATGAACCATGAGTCTCGGGAGACTCGTATAAACATGTATGTGTTTATTTGATAAGACACTGAACGACTCACTGAAGGTTTCCTAATAGATGGTACACCAACGTTAATAGGAACCTTCTCGAGTTGAGCGAGCATATTGGTCGTTTGACTTGAGATACCACAGTAGGATATATGAGTTATCCTCCACACTTTGATGACAGTCACGTCAACGATCTATCCATGATCAGACCTCCGCCTGTTCGTTGGGTGTGGACCGATGCTCATGATATCCGGTGCGTATCAAGATAGGATCCGTCAGTCCTGTGTACATGGCATAGGCATCTTCACGTGTTTATGATCTAGTAAATCCATAGCCGTGGTATAACGTCGGAAACTAGTTCTGAGTGTTATTTAGAGATCATAAATTGAAAGTCGACTGTATTATACCGAACAGGGTTTGACGTTTTCATCTATACCCCAGGTATAATACGGATAGTCTGTGACGGAGGGATTATACGTATGTTATGACCTCGACTTGCATAGTTTAGCGAGATTATCCTTGGTCGTCATAATCCATAAGTGGGTGGATTATGGACACGAAATTAGATTTCGTGATGGATAAACCTAAACTTAGAGAGTCCCACAATATGAAGTGTACTCGTTGAGCACTTGGGCAACTTGAAATGAATAATACAGATTATTCATAATACTTCACCGAATTAAATGAGTTAATTCGGATCGTTTAATCGTTAAACGATAACACATGCATTATGGATTTTGTCCGTTAATAATTATTGTGTATTTGTATTTGATACATAATTTGATTAGATACACATTAATTATTTGTCAAATGAGATTTTAACACATGTCATCAATATATGTATTTATTATTTAATGTAAATAAAATACATATATTGTGTAAATTAATTGTTTAATTATTTAATAGTTAAATAATTAAATAATCAATTTTTCCAACCTTATCAATTTATTATAATTGTTATAACAAATGGTGGATTATGATAGGAACACATGACATGGTTTTTAATTTCACTTTATTATGTCTTAATTTGATTGGATAAAGTAAAGTGAAATTGTTTTAATTTGATTAAAAAATAAAAAGACAAAATCAGCATTCCAAGCCATTCACGCCACTTTTGATTATTAAAGGGAAAAAGTGGTTTTCTCTCTCTTGTTCATGCAAGCTACTGCCGAGAGCCTCTTTTGAAGATTGGGTTTTCATTTTGAATGAAGATTCAAGCAAAAAAGGTGAAGGAAATTCAAAGAAACTTAGGATTCATGAGATTTAAAGGTAATTATCTACATCCTAAAGTCTAGAAAGCATGTTTCTTATTTATTGAGTTGTTAGAAAAGTTCTAGGGTTCCTTTACTTTGCAAAAATTGGGGCTTTTGTTGATAGTGGATAGAATTGGAAGTGTATGGCATGTGTGAAGTAGAAATTGGATGAAATTGATGAATTTTGTATCCAATTTTGTTCAAATTGTATTGGACATTTTTGTTGCCATTCTAGAGTTATTAATCCACTCTAAGATAACCTAGAATTGTTCTTGGTTGCTTCATGTGGTGGGACTTTGATTGGTGTTTGATTAATTTGATTAATCTTGTAAAATTGGATTTAAAGTATGTAAAATTGGTTATTTTGGTTTTCTGATCAGATTCGACTAAACTGGAATTTCTGGGATAGTATTGATGTCTTACGAATGTAATGGATGTGTTTTGGGAGTTGGCACAATTGCCGGAAAGTGTTTCCGACTTAAAATAAGCGAAAACGGCCAAAAACGGCGTTACCGGGTGGATTTTGAGCCAACCGGGTGACGGCTGTGAAAACAGTGATTCCGTCACTGTTTGGGCAGCCCATGAACTGCCCCGACACTATTGGATCTGACCTGGGCAGTTTCCATAAGTGTCGGGTAGTCGGTTCAGTCAAAAACGCGTTTTAGGCAGTTTTGCGGAAAAATGTTTTTCGTAAAAGTTTCGTGAAGTTTCAATAATATTTATGTTAATATATGATATTAAATAAATTGGTTTAGGTAATATATGAATAAATTATTCATATTAGATATTGAATAATTTATTCGGTATTTTGAAAAAGTTTTAAAATATGATTTCGCCCGAACCCGCGCTTCCGCTGCGCCCAATGCCCAAAATCCCAACAGAATCTACAGTTGATATTAACTCAGGGTTGATAGGGGCACAATCTAATTCTGAATTGGTGTGTTCAGAGAATAAGATAAAGAGAAAAAGGAAGCAGAAGCAAAAGAGGCATAATGCACCAACTGATAATACAGAGTCTACAGTTGATATTAGCTCCAACTCAGGTTTGATAGCAGACTCTACAGTTGACATTGACACAGGGTTGATGGAGGCACAATATAATTCTGATTTGGTGTGTTCAGAGAATAAGAAAAAGAAAAAAAGGCGGCAGAAGCAAAAGAGGCATAATGCACCAACTGACAATACAGAATCTACAGTTGATATTAGGGATAACTCAGGTTTGATAGAGGCACATAATAATTCCAGTCAGTTGTGTTCGGAAAATAAGAAAAAGAGAAAAAGGCAGCAGCTGGAGAAAAAGCCCAATACAGATGCTGATCTTCAAGAAGGTGCTTCTAAAACGACACCTGCTCCCTTCGAAACTGTGGCTTTAGTTGATATGATCACCAAGGCAGTATCAGAAACTGCTCCCCTTGAAGTAGAGGCTTTGGGTGATACAAGCACAAAGATGGATTTGGCAGCCGAAATGAACGCTTCAGTTGATAGGATCACAGTGATACATTCCGTACAGAATTTGAATCGATCAGAGAGAAAGAATTTGAGGAAAAAGTCACATAAGCAGGTTGTAAATGTCCTTGAACATGATTCTGAGAATCGTGTTCTTCCAGGAGATAAGTCTTTGAATAAGAATCTGCTTCCAGATAAGGACTCATCTGTGCAGCCGTCAGTTGACATTTCAAAGAATGAGTTGGTGGTGAAACAGCCAAATGGAAATTTATGTTCGTTTAAGGGGCATAATACCTCTGAAAATGGTAGAGATGTTAATTTGCAAATGGAAAATGACAAGAATTTTGAGAAAGAGAACACAAGAAAGATGGATTTTGCAGCCACCGCGATAGATATGAATGCTTCAGTTGATACAATCACAATGATACATTCGGCACAGAATTTGAGTCGGTCAGAGAGAAAGAAGTTGAGGAAAAAGCTACGTGCAGGGTGCCTTTGTCCTTGAACATGATGCTGCACTGGATCATGTTCTGCCGGGAGATAATTCTCTAAGTAAGAATATGTTTCCAGAAAAGCACTCATCTTTGCTGCCGTCAGTTGACATGTGCTCAAAGAATGAGTTGGTGGTGAAAATGGAAAATGGCAAGAATTTGGAGAAAGATGACACGAAAAAGATGGATTTGGCAGCCACTCCCATTGAAATGAACGCTTCAGTAGATACAAGCACAATGATACATTCCGCACAGAATTTTAGTCCATCACAGAGAAAGAAGTTGCGGAAAAAGTTTAGTAAGCAGGGTGTCCATGTCCTTGAACATGATGCTTCTGAGGATCGTGTTCTTCCGGAGATAATTCTCCCAATAAGAGTATGTGTCCAGAAAAGCACTTATCTGTCCAGCCGTCCGTTGACATATGCTCAAAGAATGAGTTGGTGGGGAAACGATTAAACAGAGATGTAAGTTTGTATAATGGGCAGAGTACCTCTAAAAATGATAGTGTTTTTAGTTTGCAAATGGAACATGACAAGAATTTGGAGAAAGTGGATTTGACAAAGATGGATTTGGCAGCCAGTCCCATTGAAATGAACGCTTCAGTTGATACAAGCACAATGATACATTCCGCGCAGAATTTGATTCGATCAGAGAGAAAGAAGTTGGGGAAAAAGTTACGTAAGCAGGGTGTCCATGCCCTTGAACATGATGCCTCAAAGGATCATGTTCCTCCAGGTGATAATTCTCTAAGTAAGAATGTGTTTCCAGAAAAGCACTCATCTATGCAGCCATCAGTTGACATATGCTCAAAGAATGAGTTGGTGGTGAAACGATCAAATGGAGATGCAAGTTTATTTAATGGGCACAGTACCTCTGAAAATGATAGTGCTATTATTTTGCAAATGGAACTTGGCAAGAATTTGGTGAAGGTGGATGCGACAAAAATGGATTTGGCAGCCACTCCTATTGAAATGAACGCTTCAGTTGATACAAGCACAATGATACATTCCGCACAGAATTTGAGTCCATCAGAGAGAAAGAAGTTGAGGAAAAAGTTACGTAAGCAGGGTGTCCATGTCCTTGAACATGATGCCTCAAAGGATCATGTTCCTCCAGGAGATAATTCTCTAAGAAAGAAAGTGTTTCCAGAAAAGCACTCATCTTTGCAGCTGTCGGTTGACATAGGCTCAAAGAACAAGTTGGTGGTGAAACAATCAAACGGAGATGCAAGTTTGTTTAGTGGGCATAGTACGTCTGAAAATGATAGTGTTATTAGTTTGCAAATGGAACACGGCAAGAATTTGGAGAAAGTGGATGCAACAAAGATGGATTTGGCAGCCACTCCCATCGAAATGAATGCTTCAAATGATACAAGCCCAATGATACATTCTGCGCAGAATTTTAATCGAATAGAGAGAAAGAATTTGAGGAAAAAGTTACGTAAGCAGGGTGTCCATGTCCTTGAACATGATGGCTCAAAGGATCATGTTCTTCCAGTAGATAATTTTCTAAGTAGGAATGTGTTTCCAGAAAAGTACTCATCTTTGCAGCTCTCAATTGACATATGCTCAAAGAATGAGTTGGCAGTGAATCAATCAAATGGAGATGTATGTTTCTTTAATGGGCATAATGCCTCTGAAAATAATAGAGTTATCAATTTGCAAATGCCGGATGGCAAGCATTTAGAGAACAAGGAAGCAAAGCCTGTCCCTAAAGCTGCAGAGTTGGGTTTGACTTCAGAGAGGGAAGGTTTTCCTCTATCTGTAAAGCGTAGTAGTAGTTCAAATAGTGCAAACAGATGTTTATTGGAGAAAGATGATGTCTGCGCTGAGAGTCATCCTGTTTCGTCTAAGGCAAGTAATATTATTACCTATAAGAAGCGAAAAATATTCAAAACCTACATTAGAACGAAAAGGAAAAAGGTCTCAGACTCATTGATAAACAGTTTGGATTGCATTAAGGAGGATGGAGATAGTTTAATGAACAATGTGTCAGTGCTACCTGAAGGACAACTTGAACGAAAAGAAAGAGATAAACTAGATGGTATACAGATTTCTGTGCAGGATGCTTCTCATGGGGATGGTGTTTCTGATGATTTTCCTGCTCATCCCATGGAAGATAATCTATCTGGTCTTGACAGAAGCTGCAAGCTCCCAAAAGAGCAGCATGTGGAGGTGGAAACCAAGAGGACAGAAACATTTCCAGCACATTTGGGTGTAATGAAATCTGATGTTTTACATGCTGCTTGTAAAGAGGAGAATCATCCACAGATATTGCCATCTCCACCTGAAAGAGTATGTGTTGGCCATTCTAAGAAAAAGCTTCTCGTACTTGATGTGAATGGACTTCTTGCAGATGTTGTTCAATCTCCTTGTCGCAGATATAAGCCAGATAAAACGGTGTCAAAGAAAGCAGGTAAAATTATACAAGCACTTATTTCTTGTTGACATATTTGAATTTTATTTCAATATTATTCATTAATTCTAACTTATTTTTTTCAGTGTTCAAGAGGCCTTATTGTGATGAGTTTTTGCGGTTTTGTTTTCAGAGATTCAACGTAGGAGTTTGGTCCTCGAGAGTCAAGTATTCTTCTATCCATGACTGATTACAAATTTTCCAATTTTTACCTGTTTTTTCATTTTGTTGCATTATTTCATGGAGACAAAAATCAGGGTTGCTTTATATTGTATCTTTACCATGCTTCTTAACTCTTTGCAGGAAAAATTTGGACATAGTGATTGACTTTCTTATGGGTGATTCTAGGGAGAATTTGCTCTTTTGTTGGGTAAGCCATTTGTAAATCTCTCCATTTTGCAATGTCTTGAATGTTGTAAGTATTGACGGATATTTTGACTGACAGTTTGGACGCTGGAGTAGTTTGGAATAGGAACGATTTACGGTACATCATTGTTTAATTTTATTATCATTGATTCTGTGCAGCATCAATCCCAGTGTAGTAAAACGGGGCTAAACACTATTGAGAATAAGGAGAAACCTCTGGTTCTTAAGGAGTTAACAAAATTGTGGGAGAAGCTTGAGCCCAATCTTCCATGGGAAAAGAGGGAGTATAATGAAACAAACACCTTGTTATTGGATGATTCACCATACAAAGCCTTGTGCAATCCGGTAATTTCTGAGATTGATTCTTGTTTTTCTGCCCATCTGGGGTTAGTGACTTTTTCATAACTTCAGATTTTGTACTACTTATAATCTAATTTCAGCTATATCATTGCTTATTGTTTAGGCGCACACTGCAATATTTCCGTATCCATATGATTACAGAAATGCTAAAGATGCTTCATTAGGTGAGTCGTTCTCAAAGTCGATGGATAGTTTTATGTTTTTCAAAAATGCAAGGTATGCATGTATCACAGTACAGAAACAATATCGACAGAAGTTAGTAATGAAGGATTGTGGGAGATGATATTGATCTTGCCTATATGGTCGTAGGTTGGACATGGACCCTTTTCTGTACCTTCTATTGTTACAATTTGTTATTTTCGTATTTAGTCATGGTTGATTGGTGGCTACTCTATTGGCTTTCCATCGAATTCAGTTACTTTTTCTTTCCCCCTTCTGGTTTGCAGTCTCTTGACTTCTTATTTTAGGCCACTTGTTTTGCTTCTCTTTTATTAAATGTTTGGTTGTGATTTCATGAAGAATTTAAATGATGATCTTATTGCTAATATAGTTAAAAACAGGATCAGGTGGTGATCTACGGGTATATCTGGAAGGGCTAGCCGATGTTGAGAATGTTCAAGAGTATGTTCGGAAAAATCCATTTGGTCAACGGGCTATTACAGAGAAAAACCCATCTTGGGGATTTTATTCTAAGATTTTCCGCACCAAACCACGCCCTCCACCATATGATGATGGCGATGGTAAGGTTACTAATGCCAAGTCATGCAAACCTTGTGAGAATGGCAATACTTCTTTCACTTGCCAACAGCCATGAGAAACACTCCCACGTTTTTTTTTTCAGTCCGTAGCAACACCACCTATAGTTTACTTAATTATTCATTTTAGTAGGTCAATTTATGAAGATTCCGAAGTAGTCAGATTCATTTAGTCTTGATAACCTTCCAGGCCTCATGCATTTGTACCACGGTGACTTTGACCCTTTAGATGAGTAAATTTTGTTGTAATCGGCCATTGATTCTTGGAATTTTGCCACTGTCCCAGAGGGATCATTTGATTTGATTCGGCACCAATTGCCACAATAAAACAAGACGAGGTTTTTGGATGTTATGATCAGATGAAATCTGTTACCTGAAATTTTGTCGTTATGTTGTGATTGGTGAATGATAATTCTTATGTTGAAGATAGCTATTGTATTCTTGCTTTGTTGACCAAATCTGAATATCTTTTTTATTTCACTTTGATGTTACTGATATTTTTCCCTTTCCCCATAATATTTTTTTAATGACAAGAGATATGGTGTCTGAATAAATCAAATCTAAAACGATATCTTCGAATGTCGTTTTGGATTTAGCATATAGCTGCTTCATTTTTTAATTGTTGAAAAATGACCAACTGCAAAATTCAGCTGGCAATAATTAAGGAGAAAGAAACAAAGCTCTCATTTGGTACATAAAGTCCTAGTATTCTTTTGCCATCTTGGTCAGTGGTCACTGTCACCATCATCTTCTTCATGCAGGTAGTTCGTATTATATTGAGAGCAACTTTTGTAATCTTACCACCATCTTTAGAACCAAAAAAACCCAATTTTTTTTTTTTTTTTTACAAAGATCTCAGTTCTCGTGTGCTCGTGCTGCTGAGTTTGAAAATACGGGTTTGTTACACCCAGTGTTAAGAGCCAATTCTTTTCATCAGTATTTTAAGGTAAAATTGTGTACTACCCCACCCTTAATGGACGTGGAAATCTTGCGTTGTGGCGCGATAAGGATTATGTGCTCACTTGTTCAGATAATTCAGTTGGTACATAAATAAAGGAAATACTAACGAGTAGTCCTCATGAATGAAATGAGCTTGAAGGTACTCATTAAGGATTCATTTTTTGAAAGTTTTCATATCATTTTTATAGAAAAAATAAAAAAAATTATCAAAATATTAATTATTTTTTCATTTTTCTCATAAAAACTTTTTTAAACCTATGAGGCCGGCCACCGAGACTTTTTTCCTCGGCTCTCAAACATTAATTACGATGGGGCCAGCGAGACTTGCTTTTTCCTCGTCACTCAAACATTAATTACTAAAATGGTACCAGTTAAGGATGGCAATGGGCCGGGCCGGGCCCGAACCCGGCCAAAAAAAAAAAAGCCTGGCCCGAGCTTTATTTGGCCAGTTTTTTTAAAAAAAAAAAAAAAAAATACAAATACAAAATACATTCACACTGTATGCAAAGACAATTCACAAATAAATCAAAAATTTCATCGATAAATTAACAATTTAAATGCTACAAACATATTAATATATATATATATATATATATAATATATATATATATATATATAATATATATATATATATATATATTTGTTTTGGCCCGGGCCAAAAATGGTAACCCCAGCTTAGGCCCAAGCCCGAGTCGGGCTTTCATTATAGGGCCCGGCCCGAGCTTTTTTTACCCCGGGCGGGCCAGGCCGAGCCGGGCCGGACCGGGCCCGGGCTTTTCTGCCATCCTTAGCACCAGTGGGCCCAATGACAGCTAAGGCAAAAGCCAATTAAGTTAGTAATTAAAGATAGAGAAATTAAGCTTTAGGTACTGTTTCATGTGCTGAGGTTCTAATGCGAATTTAATTTAGTAATTAAAATTCTAGATGATAAAGTGTTATTGATCATGAGTTCGAATCCTAAAAATAATTTTAATCATAGGTTCGAATCTTAAAAACAATGAATAAAAAAATATATACTGAGAAATATAAGAGATTCTAAGCCAAGAAGCCACAATGCAGCCTAAGAAGATGCGGGTGATGATTTATCACATCCTTATTCTCATTCACTTTGTTTATATTTTACTTTGTGTCCATATCAAGTTTCTGTTGTTTTAATTAAGATTTTACTCAGTGCCGAATGTTCTTACAGTCTTATTTTTTTCCACTGAGAATCTATTTTCAAAATTCAAATTCATGACTAAATAGATAATAAATTAATACTTAATATCACATTAATCAAGACTTTAAGATATTCTAAATTCTAATTAAGAAGGATACGTATTCATAACAATATTTGTAATCATTGTGTCCTAGAAAGAAAACACATTTTCAGAAGACGGGACACAAGTAAAGTAAAAGGTTCATGTAAGTTCCATTTTTATTGGCACTGTCCGTGACAAAACAAGTTCAATTGAGTTGTAACATGTCTTGAAGATCTTGGAGTAATTGGACTGGTTTCGGGTCATGTTGGAGCATTTTCGTTAATGCTGCGTTCGTTACAGCGTTCAAACGTGTGGCGTTAGTGGCACGTTCTCCATTGGGTTAGAACAAAATATTTCAGAGAGCAAACATTCATGGTACGTTTGAGGAAGCGTTCGAACAAAACATTCCAGAGAGCCAGCGTTCGTGGTGTGTTCGAGTAGTGTTCGAACGAGTATTTCCAGTGGGCACGCGTTCGTGGTGCGTTCGAGTAATCGTTCGAACGCGACTGCGATCTGGATGCATTTTTCATCATTTTCACTTTGAAAAACCCTATATCTTCACCCTACCTATAAATAGAACATGTAGCCACCATCCCCATTAGTTGAAACACATTTCCCTTGAGCCAAAATCTCTCAAAGCTTTCAACCTTTCTTGAATCCACCTCGAAGACTTCTTTCATCTTCTTGTCTTCTTTGTTTATGGCGAGATTCAATCTTTGATAAACCTTCAACACAACCAAACCCAAAATTCCTAATCCTTCAGAGTTCTCATTGAGGAAGATTGGTAGTCAGAGTTCTGGCGTGCGTAAGGAGTTGATTCACTCAGAGACTTCAGAGGTTCAAAAGAAAATCGTGGTTTGGGGGCTTAAGGAGTTCCTTGGGTTCTTACAGTCTAGAGGTACTTGAGTAGGTGGAGTTGCCACCATAGGTCTTGACCATCGCTGTAAGTTTTTCTCTATATAGTGGATTGAGCTGGTAGCTGAGATACCCGAAGTGATTTTTGTACTCGCATGAGTTTTCCACTTCGTCACCAAAATTATTGTGTTGATGGTGTGTGATTTTTTTAATTTTTCGCTATTTATTTTATTTGTTTATATAGTGGTTGCTTGTTGAGAATCCATAGACACATTAGTTAGGACTTGTCTTGACTATTCTGATAATTTCCGTATATGTTCAGAACCTTATGATATTTATGAACTGTCAATTAATATCAAAGCTTGAACTCAATCCTTGACCCGTTAGTTATGGAACATAGTCAACCCTTAAACCGTCCCCCATTATTTGATGAGACTGAATATTTATATTGGAAGGTTTGCATGAGAGCGTTCCTTAAGTCCTTAGATGAAAGGGTCTGGATGACAATAGAGTACAGGTGGAAAGATCCCATTGTCATAGTTGATGAGGTCTCTTCCCCTAAAGGCAAATTGACCTGGACCAAGGACGAATTTGATGCTAGCAATAGGAACAACAAGACAGTTAATGCCATACGTTGTGCTATTTGTTCTGCTGAATTTAGGAGAATCTCCATGTGTGAGATAGCTAAGGATGCTTGTTTGAGGTCGCCCATATGAAAGACTCCAGGATTTAGCTACTAGGTTTGAGGTCGCACAAATGAAAGATGATGAGACCTTTCATGAGTTCTACCTTGAGATTAACGATGTTGTTAACTCAAGCTTTAACCTAGGAGAGACTATCCCAACTAGTAGGATAGTTAGGAAAATCCTTAGATCCCTACCTGATAAGTTCCTACCCAAGATCACCGCCATCGAGGAAAGCAATGACCTCAATCAGCTTAAACTAGAAGACCTCGTAGGAAAACTGCAGGTTTATGAGAAGAAACTTCCTGGTTATAAAAGCCAAAAACCATAGCGATGAAAAGTGCAAAAGAAGTTGCTCATGGTCCATCTAGCGATGATGATAATACCCTCACAGATCTTGATTTGGCAATGTTTGCTAAGAGGTTTAATAAATTTCTTAAGCTGAAGAAGAATGATCATAACAGTAGTAGGGATATGGAAGATGAGCTTAGAGAGAGTAGGCATAGCATGAGAGAGTCCAGAGAGGAGAAGGGTAATAGACCCCGTGGTGTCCAATTCCATGAATGTGAAGGCTATGTGCATATTCGATCTGAGTGCCCTACCTACCTTAAGGCTAAAGGTAAGAAAACGATGGCAGCCTCTCTTAGTGATTCAGAAGGTGGTTGTACTTCTGATGAGTCTCCTAAAGATAAGAGAAACTTTATGGCCTTTACTGCTAATATGACTGATGAGAGAGAGATTGAAGTTAATGATGCTGATTCAGAAGTCTCTCTCGATGAGTCTGTAGATGAGGAAAGTCTTCAGGTAGCTTATATTGAACTGTTTAATGAGAGTTTAGCTATTAAGAAGACTAATATAGAGGTCAATAAGAGGCTGAAACTAGTAGAGCTAGAAAAGAATGAAGCTCAAGCCAAATTTGAGGTAGATGACCTGAAGGAGAGGAATATAGGGCTAGTTGATAGGGTCCAAACTTTAGAGGTCGATCTTGAAAATTCTAGAACCCAGTTATCTGTATTTTCTAGTGGGAATAAGAAACTATACCACATACTAGGAATTAGTGTTGAGCCTAATTCCAATAAGGCTTCATCGTCTAGAGCAGTGCCTAAACCTCTTAAATATGACTTAGGCAAAAAGCCTGTTGAGTGCAGTCATGTTATTCCTCCATTTGTTCCTCGTCTCGTTCCCCGACCTCGATCTAGAGGTGTTGTGGGTAAACCTCGCTCTCATCCGAGGTTTGTGCCTATGTGCCATCATTGTGGCAAGGCATGACACATTAGGCCTAAGTGCTACATGTTGCACAAACATAAGAAAATGCCTAAGACTGTGTCACCTAGATTTGACTCTTCAAATCTAGAATCTTAAGTTTATGTACTAACCAAACAAGCTCAATTCCTTAGTGAGAAACTTGCTTTATTGACTGAGAATGCTCATATGGAAGAGGTTCCTAGAAAGGTTTGGGTGAGGAAGCAAAATATCTTCCCATATACTTCTGACTGCCTTGATCCCGACATGCATGATGAGAGTGCACTTTGGTGTAACTCTTTCTAGAAGTTACATTTGTTTTCCCATTGCATGTGTGTGTGCGCGCGTGTGTTTTATATTTTTGTATGTTTTTTTCTTTTCAATGTATATGGGTGTGTGTGTTTTATTTTTATTAATTGTCCATTGATATATAAGATGGAAACCCAGACATTAATTTCATAGTCGATTTCGAATGGACGGTAGTATGATCTGTACTCGGGGATACAACTCCATGTACCATTGGATATTGACAAGCCATGTTGTGTCTTTACTCTTTTGTGTGCGTGTTAAAACTGAAAAATCAAAAAAAAAATATAATTTGAAAAAGACCAAAAATATTCTTTGTGGCTTCTTCGAGCATGAAAAGCATGTGCATGTGATCCCGGTATGTAGGATATATGGTTATGCATGTAAAATATGCTTTTATTTTTCTTGATGCATAATATGCATATGTGTGTGTGATAAAAACTCTTGGTATATCTTATGCTTGCACTTCATATACATGATTTTATTATATCAAGACTTGGTCGTATATATGAGTTTTTGGACTGAAAATCTAATTTCTATCATCCTTTGTTCACTAAAGTTTAATCGGAATTCACACATTTTTGTAGCAATGGAATAATTTTTCTCATTTTTCTAATTTTTTTTTTATTTTTTTTATTTATATACAATATTTTCCATCTATGTAGCGAGTGTTGGGTCGGTGGCTCCCAAACCAGTTGGCTTTAGGGCACCAGGTGTTAAGACACCCCTACGGACTTAATTACTCAGACTTCAGATATATATATTTTTGCAGCATCTTTGATCCATGTTGCGAGCTTTGGGCCAGTGACTCCCAAACCGGTTGGCTTTAGGGCACTAGGTGTTAAAACACCCTTACAGACTTAATAACTCCGATGTCAGATGTCAGATGTTTTTTTTTTACTCCATCACTTTTTGAGATGTTTCCTCTAATTAAACTAGAGCACTGAATATTACAAACTTTCCAATTTTAGCTCATGTCCGTATGTTACAATGCATGTTGATAATATCTGCTAACTGAGCACATGAAGATCCATTTTAGTCAGTTTTATGGAGAATTCACAAATTAAATAATTTAAAATGAAATAAACAAAAATTAACTTGTTCCGAAATAGGTTTGAGATACATCTCAGGAGTGAAAACTCCTTACTCAGCTATATCTTACCAATTTCACATTTTTTTAGTCAAAATAAAAATAAAATCGCAAAATATTTTTGTAATTTTTGAAAAATTTTCAATTTTTTTTTTGTATTTTTCGAAAAAAATTGGACTAAAAATAAAAACAACACACAACTAAAAACAAGATATTAATCAACTAATTCCCTTCCCCAAACCTAAATGAGACATTGTCCCCAATGTCTTAAACAGTAGAAGAAGAGTTTAGAAGATAGTACCTGGTTAGTTGAAATTCTACAGGAAATTAAAGGTTAAGATCCAGATTAATCCGACGCCTCTTACTACGATCGTCCACGGACTAATTTATCTTTGAAATGATAGGGTCAACTTGTGGTTCATAGGCTAAGAGTTGGTCTATTAGATCCGGAGCAGTTCTGGCAGTGAAGAGGAGTTATTTTAAAGGTTTTGACACGAACCCATTTCTCCGGGCATCATCAAGAAACACACAAAGAAAATCATAAAATCCATCAACGTTAAACAGCCCAATTGGTTTCTGGTGTATTTTCAAGTTCGCCCAAGTTAGCACTATAAAAATTTCCTCTAATGTACCCAAGCCACCTGGCAAAGCAATAAAAGCATCAGCACGGTTAATCATTTCTACCAGTCGTTCAGACATATCTGGCATGATCAGTTCCTCTCCGTTTGATGGTTCAATAAGATTTGCCTCCGCCAAGGGTTTTGGGATGATTCCCAAAACGTGACTGCCTCCTTCCTGTACAGCCTTTGAAATGATCCCCATTAGTCCAAGATTGCCTCCGCCATATACTAAGTGCATATTCCTTGCAGCTAAGACTCGACCTAATTGTTGTGCTGCTTCTACGTATTGTGGCTTAGTACCAACACTAGTACCGCAAAACACACATATGTTTTCAACTCGTCTTCTTGAAGTGGCTTCCATGTTTTACTCTGGATGTCTTCAAAAGTGCAATGATGAGTTGAATTTATAACACCTGAAAATGGTGAGTAAAATAATAGCACTAGTACTTGCCAAATGAAAATTATTAGTTAACAGTAAAATAAATCGTGATAGTCAAAAAGGTCTGGATCCTGTCGGAGAAAATAAAAGAAAACAACAAAACAAATCACAATTATCGGGAAAAGACAATGAGATATAATATGTACAAGAAAAGTAGTGGCTTGATTGACGTCTATGCGCCAGGGACATGCTTCCCATCCAATTTTCTTATAAATTGGCAAACAGGGTCTTTTTGAGTCAGATTCCCGAGACTTAACTGTTGTCTTTCTTTTTGAAATTGTGTATGTAATTTGCGAATGGATATATGAACATATCCACTGGGATGCGTCTCAAGAGTCGAAGATATATCATCTAAAGACTCCTTACTCAAGCCATCCCTAATGAATTTAATTTTGTCTTCGCGATTATCATACACCATTCCTAAAGAACGACAACGAGTATTGCAATTCCAGCGTGCACATTTGTAACAAACAACCATTTGCTTAGCTCTACGTTTCTTTGCATAAGTGCTTCTTCCAAAACCAGACAGATGTGAAATAAAAGAGTCAGAAGACTCACCTGCCAATCGGACTCGTGCTTCAATTACCCAACGAATGTCATTAGGAACACCATGGATTTTTAGTAGTCTCATCAGTTCCAAGCGAGTTTTATAAACTTTAATCAGAGATTTTTGAGGGAGAGAAGGAAATTGCTTGTGAAGATTTGCTAGAGCTTCTTCCATATTGAAATAATTTAATCTGTAAAAGCTAAACACAAAAATGAAATCACACAAAATCACAATATATACAAAAATTGTATGGGTTGCCTCCATGCGAGCGCTAAGTTTAAAGTCGTCAGCTAGACGTGACTGCTAGAACATTATGCTGGATCTGAAAGTGTGACACTTTCTTTTTGTCGCTCAAATGATTCTCCCCAATAGTGCTTGACACGCTGACTGTTAACCTTGAATGTGTTGTTGGTATTGGGATCCAGTAACTCAACAGCTCCATATGGTAAAACCTGAGTGATCACAAATGGACCTGACCATATTGATTTCAACTTTCCAGGGAAAAGTTTCAACCGTGAAATGTACAATAACACTTGCTGCCTTGGTTCCAACTGTATGTGCACTATTGTTTTATCATGCCATTTCCTGGAAAGTTGAAATCAATATGGGGACATACCAATGGGTGTATTGTAAGCTATTCGGTAGGCCCATAATGCGTCATCCAATTTTGTAGACCAGTCCCTCCTTGTTGATCAAACGGTTATTTCTAAGATTCTTTTGATCTCCCTGTTTGAAACCTCAACTTGTCCATTTGACTGTGGATGGTAAGCTGTGGCAACCTTGTGAGTAACTCCGTATTTGGATATGATTGCATCGAAGTATCTGTTGCAGAAATGTGAGCCACCATCGCTGATGATTGCACGAGGTGTTCCGAACCGAGTGAAAATGTTCTTTTTCAGGAATTTGATCACCACTTTTGAATCATTGGATGGCAATGCAATTGCTTCAACCCATTTGGAAACGTAGTCTACAGCAACCAAGATGTACAGGTTTCCGAATGATGGAACAAAGGGTCCTATAAAATCAATACCCCACACATCGAATATCTCCACTTCCAAAATGTTTTGCAACGGTCCTTCATTTCTCCTTGAAATATTTCCCGTTCTCTGGCACCTGTCACATTGAAGAGCAAAAAGATAAGCATCTTTAAAAAGAGTGGGCCAGAACAAACCTGATTGAAGAACTTTTGCTGCAGTTTTGTTTCCGCTGAAGTGTCCGCCATATAGTGATGAATGACAGTGTTGTAAAACACTGTTGACCTTATCCTGTGGAACACACCGTCTCAATAATTGATCAGCACACCGTTTGAATAGGTACAGCTCATCCCAGACAGAGTGCTTGACTTCTTTGAAGAACTTCTTCTGTTGCTGAGTTTTCCATTCCAACGGCCATTTTCCTAACACAATGTAGTTGACATAGTCAGCATACCAATGGACTTCCTGTTGTTTCATGGCAAACAGCTGTTCATCTGGAAAAATTTATTTGATTATCAGTTCTTTGCCAGCTGTTTCTCCATTCTCGATCCTTGATAAATGATCTGCCACTTGGTTTTCTGTTCCTTTCCTATCTCGAATCTCCATATCGAATTCTTGCAGAAGAAGTATCCAACGGATCAATCTGGGTTTGGCATCTTTCTTCGTGATCAAGTATTTGATTGCTGAATGATCTGTGTAGACCACCACTTTGGGAACCAGCAGATAGGAACGGAATTTGTCAAACGCGTACACAACTGCGAGAAACTCCTTTTCAGTGGTTGTGTAGTTGAGTTGAGCTTCATTCAGAGTTCTGCTAGAATAATAAATGGTGTGGAAAATATTTTCTTTGCGTTGTCCCAAAACTGCACCTACAGTAAAATCACTAGCATCGCACATCACTTCAAATGGAAGGGTCCAGTCTGGTGCTACAATGATGGGGGCAGAGACCAACTTCTATTTTAAGATCTCAAAAGCTTCCTGGCATTATTTGGTGAAGTTGAAAGGCACATCCTTCTCCAGAAGATTGCAAAGAGGCTTTACAATCTTGGAAAAGTCTTTGATAAATCTCCTGTAAAAACCTGCATGTCCAAGAAAGCTCTGAATCCCTTTTACTGATGTCGGCGGAGGTAGTTTTTCAATTGTTTCAATCTTTGCTTTGTCTACCTCGATTCCCTTTTGTGAGATCCGATGTCCAAGAACAATGCCCTCATGTACCATGAAATGGCATTTATCCCAATTGAGCACTAGGTTTGTATCTTCACACCTTTGTAACAACTGTTCCAGATTTTGCAAGCAATGGTCAAAAGAATCTCCAAACACAGAAAAGTCATCCATGAATACCTCCATACTCTGCTCCAGCATGTATGAGAATATGGCCATCATGCAACGCTGAAAGGTGGCAGGGGTATTACATAATCCAAATGGCATCCTACGGAAAGAAAAAGTACCATAGGGACACGTAAATGTGGTTTTATCTTGATCTTCTGGGGTAATGGCAATCTGATTGTACTTTGAATATCCGTCCAGAAAGCAATAGAATTCATGTCCCGCCAATCTGTCCAGCATCTGATCAATGAATGGAAGTGGAAAATGGTCATTTCTCGTGGCTTTATTCAGCTTCCTGTAGTCCATGCATACTCTCCATCCAGTCACTGTTCTTGTTGGAATCAACTCGTTCTTTTCATTGGTGACCATAGTAATTCCTCATTTCTTTGGTACACACTGCATATGACTCACCCAAGTACTATCTGAGATAGGGTAAATGATGCCAGCATCCAACCATTTGATGATTTCTTTCTTCACGACTTCCTTCATGATTGGATTGAGTCTCCGTTGATGCTCCACTGTGGGTTTGTACTCATCATTCATCAGAATCTTGTGCATGTAAAATGATGGACTAATGCCTCGAATGTCTGCTATAGTCCAGCCAATGGCTCTTTTGTGCCCTCGTAACACTCTCAGTAGTTTTTCTTCCTGCTCCGATGTTAGTGAAGAAGAAATAATAACAGGTAATTCAGAAGAGTTTCCAAGAAATGCGTACCTGAGATGGCTTGGAAGTAACTTCAATTCCAGCTTTGGTGGTTCTTCAATCGAAGGCTTGATTTGATCTTTCTTTGGAAGTTCCAAGCTTTCAACTGGTGGTGTCACTTTGAATCAGAATGGTTTGTCAAGGTAGTTGATACATTCCAGGATTTCAGCATCTAGCTCGCTGTCAGTCATGTTGGTGATGCAAGCTTCAAGTGTATCTGTGGGATTTGGCTCAGTATTTTGAATGATACTATCAACAACATCAACTCTGAAGCATTCTTCTTCCTTTTCATCGCTCGGGAATTTCATGGCTTTGAAAACATTAAAGGTAACTTCTTGGTCCTGCACTTTCATGGTCATTTCTCCTTTTTGCACATCAATCACAGTTTTACCTGTAGCCAAGAATGGTCTCCCAAGAATGATAGGTACTTCTTTGTCTTCTTCCATGTCAAGGATAATGAAATCCGCTGGAAGAATGAGTTTGTCAACTTTGACCAGCACATCTTCAACAACACCTATTGGAAATGCAAGTGTTCGATCAGTAAGTTGCAACGAGACTGAGGTAGGCATTGCTTCTCCAATATGTAGTTTCCTGTAAATAGAAAAAGGCATCAAGTTAACACTGGCTCCTAAATCACATAAAGCCTTACCGATGTAATTTTCTCCAATGGTGCATGGGACAGTGAAACTGCCAGGATCTTTCAACTTCGGGGGAAGTTTCCTCTGAATGATGGCGCTGCATTCTTCCGTTAATGCTACTGTCTCGTAGTCTCCCAATCTCAATTTCCGTGAAAGAATGTCTTTCATGAATTTGACATAACTGGGCATTTCTTCCAAGGCTTCTACAATGGAATGTTGATATGCAGTTTTTTGAATACCTTCAGGAATCGAGCAAATTATTTGTCCAGTTTATTTTTCTGAAGACGCTGAGGAAAATATGGAGGTGGAGTGATTTGATCTTTTTCTTTGTCCTTTGCTTATTTTTCCTCCATCTTTGGAACTGTATCTTTTGGAACTTCCTCAATTGTTGCCTTGATTCCAACATCTTTGTTGATCTCAGTACCACTTTTTAAGGTAATGGCTTGACATTGCTCCTTCCCTCGGTTCCTTGGATTATGTCCTGTGTTGCTGGGAAGATTACCTGGCGGTTTGTAACTTTGAGCATTGGCCAGTTGTCCGATTTGATTCTCCAGTGCTTTGATGGAAGCATATTGGCTCTGAAAGATAGCATCATATGCTGTTTGTTACTTTTTGAACATCTCTGTAAACCATTCTTTCATTTCTGGTTCTTTTTCATGTTTCTGGCCTTTGTTCTGTTGCTGAAATCCTGGTGGTGGATAGTTCTTTTGTCATGAATTATTGCTCCATGAAAAATTGGGATGATTCGTCCACCCTGGGTTGTAGGTGTTGGAATATGGATTGTTCCCCTGTTTGTTAAAATTGTTGACATAATTCACCGTCTCTTCAAGTTGGTTTGGTTCTGGTGCTCCTCCATATGATGAACTTGTGGATCTAGTGCTGAGAGTCTCCATGAATTTGCATATCTGATCCAGCTTGGCATTGACTACTGTATTGGCTCCACTTTCATAAATTCTTGCAATTCTTTGGATCATGCTCCTTTCTGTTGGCCACAAGGAATTATTGTTAGCCATTTCTTCGATTAGGTCTCAGACTTGATCTTCTCCATTTTCCAATCAAAGGTCCTCCAGCAGCAGCATCGATTGTAGTTCTCATTGTTGGACAATTATGACCCATAGCGTCACTATTTGTACAGATCATAGTGTTGTTGTACAAATTAACCGTGTGACAATGGAGATTGCACTCTTATCATTTGTGATTAGATCACCTAGATATATAAATGATAGGAGGTCCATATGATTTGTTCATGGACTGAGAATGATATGAGACAGTATCAGTCTACGAAGGATAAATCATTAAATATCCCTAGTCAGAGTATTATCGAGATTGGACATCGATAAATACGTAAAAGACTAGTATTGCACTTGTGCGTGTTGTGAGGGCACAACATTATAGTTCTCGTATATTTGGGTATAGGATACTCATGCAAGTGCAATAGGAGGTTGTGTTTCACCGATGTTACGGGAAACAGCTTCGCTCTGGATAGACCCCTTCGGAATTCCATTGGTAGTATGACTATGTGTCTATGGAAGTCCGAAATTAGGGTAGGTGTATTTGGTCTTAACCTGAGACTTGTACCGCTAATACTTGGGACAATCAATATACTTTGGTTGAGGTCGTCCAGGGCTTTAACCGGTTCTATGTACGCCAATTGTGGGTATATTGAGAATCGTAGTGTGTTGGGTGTGATGTCAAGACGGAAGTGTCACTCCAGTCATATGGAGTGGATGGTCACGTAGGATACGGTACTGGTTCTCTTTAGTACTGCAGTCATCGGGATAAAATGACAAGGTCATGTTTATCCGATATAGAGACTAGTTACCAGAGATCCGACATGTGCTTCGTACGGGGCAGACACGATTCCAGCCCCAGGCCTAGCACGTGATCATCCGATACTGGATCTAAATACGCAATACCACGTATACTACGCCTGATATAGATCGCTTATTCCTGTAAGCATGTTTCCGGAGAATTAGGTAGGCATGGCGCTTTGCTAGAGGCCAACCTTGTTTTGTGAATCGGTGTAAACGTAGTACGAGGTACTCACGTGTTCGGATAGTCCGACGACCCGATTTACTGCCAACATATCCGGGGATCTCATGGGTCGCTTCCCAAATATTCACCGATGACGTATGACTCACACTTTAATTAATCTGGGATTAATTTAATGAGAGAGAAAATTAATCTGGGATTAATTACGGAGATATTTTATCTGGGATAAATTATCAATTAAAGAGAGAATGATTAATTTGGAATTAAACGGTAAAATAATATATTTGATATATTATACGAAATTGGATTTCGACGCGGAATTAAAATTGGATTTTAATTCGGGCGAACGAATTAATTTAGAATTAATTCGTTAGCGACGTGAATAATGATTTCGCTAGGCGTAATCATTTAATTACGACACAACAGAAAATTCGTTAATTTGGAATTAGCGAACCCGAGCCCGGGATTGTTTGCGAGCGCATTCGTATTTCGAATTCGAGTGCGGCACGCAAGTCAAATCAAGCGTCAAATCGCAAGTCACATCAAACGTCAAATCACATGTGACTTTGAGTGATGTGACATTTGAGTGATTGATGTGAGTTGATTTGTGGTGATTGACAAGCATTTAATGTTTGCCTTTTTGGAAATTAAAGAAATGGTAAATGGTTTTAATAATTTTGGAAATTATAAAAACCCTTTTACAATTTTTTTTTATTCCCACTCATTCTCTCTCTCTTTTACGGTTTAGGGCATTTTGGAGCCAAAAATTGCTCTTCATCTCTCCCGGCAGAACTGCCACATTTCTTCTTCTGGTTTCAGTTTCACCGTGAAACACAAGGAGGAAAATGATGATTTGTGGCAAATCATCAAGTGCTAGCACACTCTAGGAGGCATACAAAGGTGTTAGGGAAGTGATTTCGTGAGCAAGAATCACCTGTGAAGCTTGGAGCTTGGAGCTTCCATGGAGGATCACCCATGGCCGATTCTTGGAAGAGGAAGCAGACCCCACGCGAGCAGTCCACCATTTGCGCAGCCCACTGCCGAGCAAGGGAGTGCAGTGCGTTTTTCATCTTTGTTGCATCTCTACCGATCAATGTGAGTTTTTCCGCACCTCCTTTGGTTGTATTCATACTCGTTTATGCTTTATAAATGATCCTTGGGACTTGATTGAAACCCAATAATGGTATCAGAGCCATTTGGGCATAAACGAAAATTAGGGTTCTAACTAAAAATTTGGGGCTTTTTGATTTAAGCATGATTTTGACAAATTGTTTGTTTAAGTATGCTTGTATATGGATAACTTAGAGTTATATGTAATCAATTTGTTGAAAAATTAATTGGATTGATTTTCCCAATTTGTTCATTGTGGCCGAAATGGCAAGCTCCATAATGTCTTGGTTTTTTTTGATTTTTTGTTCATTGGATGACTCAGATATCATTTGGGGATGTTGATTTTATGTTTGATTGGGTTCAATTGGATTGAATTAATTTGGGCATAATTTCCCTCTTTGGCCGAGACACTTGAAGCATGAAATTGGGTTTGATTTTGATCAAATTATGTTGGACTTGATTCATTGATGATAAGCATGATTAATTGGACAAATTTGATGTTTTGGAAACCTTGATTTGGGTAATTAAAAATGTTATGCACTTTAGGTTAATTGAATTATAAAATTGGATTTTTATAATTTAATTATTGGGCTAAAATTGGATTTGGGCTTTTAAAGTTGTTATTGGGCTTGTTGGGCTTTGTTGTACAAAGTTGGGTTTAGGCGAAATTGGTTGGATCCAATTAGGCCCAAAACCGCATCCAAAAGGCCCAAATGCGACTAAATGGACCTTTAAAGTTTAATTGGGCCTAATGGGCCTAAATTAATTTCTGGGCTTATGGGGTAACTCCCAGATTGGATTTTGGTTATTCGGTTTGACCCGAGTTGACCAAAAGTTCATGCCTTGAAGAAATTAATTAAAAGCCCATTGGACTTTAATTAAATTAATATTGGATATTAATCGGGCTTTGAGACCCGTAACGATTAAATTCAGAATTTAAGTCGTAAAGGTTTATTTTATAAGTGTAATATTTAATTTGGAATTAAATAATGAATTAGAATTAATAATGCGTATTAAATTGGATTTAATTATGTAATTTAATTTGATTCGTAGAAATCGTACTTTGAGTACGTGTTCGCAATACGAGTTTGACTCGAACAAAATCAAATCTTTGTTTGAACATTGGATGATCACTAATTATCAGATTAATTAATTTGATTAGATTGATTGATAATATGCTTGTATGAATACATGGTTGTGATGCATGAATAATGTATATCGGATGGATATTAGATGGTGGGGCGATTTTGGAAATTGTAATAAATTGATTTATTAATTGGACATGCGAGTCCAGCTTATCTCCTATTTCTTTGTATTCTTTTCTCACCTATTCCCGTCAATGTAAATGAGGTTTCTTTAGAAGTGTAGTGTAACGGGTAGAAGTAAATACATGTGCTACCTGGAGAGAGAAAGAGAGAGATTTGATCTAGGATCAATGTAAAGTATCCATCCGCATATCATTATTACTTTACATACGCGCTTTATTATGTTTTAGAATGCATGCTTAAGGTGTAGGATGATGAGACCTTAACAAAGATAAATAATTGGTTGCCAATTTGCACGCGAAAAACCCTCAAATAATATTAAGCGTTTTTCCTTCCATTGAGTGATTCTTACTCAAGATCTAGAGACGACATTGGTTTGTTGGCCAAGTCAAGGCCTTTGTCTTGTCGAAGATGTGTTTGAATCAAGAAGGTTTTGTTCCATATCAGTGTCTTGTCCAAGTTGTGGTTTGTTGGCCAAAGTCAAGACCACTTCTTGTCCATCGACATTGATTACGAAGCTTTCCAGGGTCAATGGGTCGCGCTTGACTGGGATCACTAAGTTTGTTGTGCCAAGCCAAGACTTAGTTGATTCAGAGGAAAAAGGTTAGGTAATACATTGGATGTATTGGCATATATAAGATATATGTTTCGGACTTGGATGTCCCCCCTACCGGATCTAGGAATTGGATTGGATCCAATCGATCTTAGAGATCTACCTAGTTAATTATCATACAATTTGTTGGCCAAAGTCAAAATTGTGTGATATTTAACGGGATCCTAGCCCACTAGGAAACACGGTTTCCCGAGTACTCACAGAGGGTTAGAGGCTCACCGAAAAATAGTGGGAGGCAAGAATTGAATTTGCAATATTCGTTCAATACTCGCCATACACGCTCAATCACAAATATTTCGTCATATCAATTAAATGTTAGTTGGACTAATATTAAAATTGTTGTTTTTTATAATCAGTTGGACTGTATTATAGTTGATTATATAATTGGATTATAGTAATCAATATATTTGAATTAATTAATTTCGATTTACAGTTGATTTTATAATTGGATTATAGTAATCAATGTAATTGAGGTTAATTAATTTAATATATTGATTGTATAGTTGGACTATAATAATCATATAATATTAGTACCACAAATCGTTGATTAATAGTTGGACTATTAGAATCAAGATAAAATGAAAGATTAGCATTTAAAACATAATCCTAGTGAAATGTATTAATGACTTAATTTTTCTAATTGGGAATAATATTTCAGGATGGTCCTGGAAATATAATAAGTTAGTTTATTTGATAAAATAACAAATTAGGCCTAAGCGTGGAGTTAAGCAAATAAGTAGAGCATAATCTTTGGAAGATTTATGTAAAGATAACTTAAGTGCTTAATCCATCATACTTGTCATATAGACTCCTTAATTTCTTTATCAGAACTAAGGATTAGATTCTTAAAGTATGATAATGAAATTGAAGGATTTCATGGGATTATTATAGATCTTAGATGTAAATATATTGCAATAATAAACTCTTGGAGGTTAATGACTAATCTCAAGGAGACAAAGTCAAAGTTTGCGATTTGGCAAGTAGCGCAAGGCGTACCTTACTTCGATATTTCAGTAGGCCAAGGCTTGGCCAAAGGCTTCTGGAGTATGGAAAAGGGCAAAGGCAAAATCATTATAATCTTCTATGAAGATAATAGGACATATCCCAAGAAGGAATTGAAGACGGGGCAAGGCTCTGACTTCAAATATGTTTGTCATAAATATATTCATTACTAGTATTTAAAATTGGATTTTGATACTTAATGTGTTGTATAAATATATGTATTGATGTTCAGAATCTGTTTTGAACAGGATACTGACTTCAATAGAGATTTATCTGCGAATTGGAAATGGGACGAAAGTCGCTATTTTAACCGTAGAAACCTAAGTTTAGGAACTACCCTTTGGGTGTGTACTTAAATTAGGATACTATTATAATGTAACTAGTTTGACTATGAACATTATCTTTATATCAGTGTTTAATCTGTTGCGGATTGAACCTTTATATTCTAGAACACTAAAGTGTTTTATTATATAAGATGATATTGAGATAAAACATTAGATGTGAACAACAAAATTTATATTTAGAATATAAATAATCGCACACGTATAACATAACAAACAAATAGCTCAAAATGATTTAATCAGGTTGAAACTTAAAGTGGCAATGTTGTCTGGGACACATTAAATAAAATCATATATCCGCACTTTTGAAGAGCGGGTACCAGGACTGATTTGATTCCAATCAAATAAAGTCTACGAATCTAGTTTATTGGGCAAAGTACCTAAAACACTATTTACTTGGTAAGAGTGTAAATGCCACCGATCTGTTAGCCCTAATTCATAGTGAAGTTAGCGGGCCCATGTCTAGCTAGGCTATATGTGGATATTTCGTGACCTATACGGATGTGGCATCACGTAATGGTTATGTGTTTCTTTTGAAGAACACAAATCAGAAACTTTTATAGTTTCGACACGAAATAGACAAACAGATCGGCTATAGTATTAAACCGTTATGGTAAGACCGTAATGAAAATTACTTAAGCAATAAGTTTCTAAAAACTTGAAAGAGTAAAGTATTCTTTCAAAAGAGGACTCCTCCCGGAACCACGACAATTGACGGTGTGTCCGAACCGAGTAACCGAATTTTGTTAGACATGATTAGTTAATCATGAGTCGCTCTGAGCTACCATTTCCTTCAACGGATATGCATAAACAGTGCATAACTTATTTAGAATAAGGTTCCATTAAATCTGTTTGACAGATTTCATATTAGATATGAACAGGAAAGAAACCGGGTTTCACATTCCTGAAAATTTGGGTATGCTGGGCATATGTTTGGATGATACCAAACTAAAACCCAAATTAGATAAGTGCCAATTGTAGGTTATCCTAGGGATACCATACGTATTGTATTTATACAACTCACTAGAGAACAATGTAATTGTTACTCGCCATGTGGTTTTCCTAATAGGAATACTGATATACAGTGGTAAGTGGGAGGATAGTAAAACTCGATGAAAATCAGAGTAATACTATTCTAGGCATCAAATCCTAATGGAACATAAATAGTTCATCAAGGATGCAACTATTACCAATAATCTTCGAATACACAAGAACCGCGTGAGTCGGAGAGAGTCAGAAAATAACCTGGGGTATGGGTTTCTGATCTCAACTCATAAAGATATCTATCTTATTGAGGTATACCAACTGACTACGTATGAGGAAGTGATACAAGGTATCGACTCTCTATTATGACAAAGTGTCATGAGTCCAAAATGGATTCCATGTATATCACAAGTTTGGATACTAGTTGACGTACCGCAAGGCATTGTGCCTACTGGTACTTTTTAAGTCTTCAAGGAAGACGTACATGGATGGCAACGTACCAACGTGTAAAGCTAGGCTTGCAGCGGAAAGGTATCGTTATCAACATTGTGTTGATTACGATTCAACCTTTAAATATTGCCATGGTAAATCCATTTGGATAATGCTTGCTAAAGCTGCATGTTTCATTTATGAAATATGACAGCTGGACGGAAATCGCTTTCCTAAAAAGGAACCTTTTGGAGGATGTTTGCAACATCCTGACGATTTTGTCGTACCAAAACTAGCAAAAAAGGTTTGCGGGTTATTCGATCCATGTATGGATTAAAGCAAGCATTGGTTCTAGGAATTATTGTTTTGATGTAATCATAATGGTTTATGATTTAATTCAAAACGAAAAGGATTCTTGTGTATATAAGAGGGTTAGTGGGAACGCACTGACAGTGGCTGTCCTATATAAATAATGATGACATGTCATTTCTTGGAAATGATATTCCCATAAATAACAATCTGGTGAAAGCTTGACTTTCGAGAACACTCTCTGAGAAATCGTACATTGAAAAATGTACGCGACCTAGTGTCTCATACGCTTTGAGCATATGATTCACAAACAGGCCAATCCAAGTGATAGTCACTGGATTGATATTAAGAACATCCGTTAGTATCTTAGAGATCTAAGGTTTGTCTTAAAACTTGGAGAAGGCAGAACTTGAAGTGACTGGGATCACTACTGCAAGTTTCCTAAACCGATAAAGACGATTGAAAGTCGCAAACGGTACTATACAGTTTGAATAACGGTACAATGAGTTGGAAATCTTCCAAGCAAGATACTGTTACCGAATAAACAACAAATGCGGGTTATTGCTGCAGCTGAGGCAGCAATAGAAGCCTTCTGGGGTCGATAAATATCTAATTAGATTAGATATAGTTCTTTTAGCAGCTGAGCTAGGCTACAGCACATGCTAAAGAATTAATGGTCTCATCAACGATCCAGATAAATACTTCGATATTCATCTGATACGTTCGGATCATACATCGTGGCGATGTGATGATCGAATAAATCGCATCAGATGATAATCATGAAAATCCGCTGACGAAAACCTTTTCTCAGCAATTTGAGCGGACCGTACATAGTTCGGGTGGTAGACACTCGAGTGACTGGCTATAGGCCAAGTGGGAGATTGTTGGACAATTATGTCCAAATTAACTGTGTACATATCATAGTGTTGTTGTACAAATTAACTGTGTGACAAAGGAGATTGCACTCTTATCATTTGTGATTACATCACCTAGATATATAAATGATAGGAGGTCCATATGATTTGTTCCTGGACTGAGAATGATATGAGACAGTATCAGTCTACGAAGGATAAATCATTAAATATCCCTAGTCAGAGTATTATGGAGATTGGACATCGATAAATACGTAAAAGACTAGTATTGCATTTGTGCGTGTTGTGAGGGCACAACAGCATAGTTCTCGTATATTTAGGTATATGATACTAATGCAAGTGTAATAGGAGGTTGTGTTTCACCGATGGTACGGGAAACAGCTTCGCTCTGGATAGACCCCTTCGAAATTCCATTTGTAGTATGACTATGTGTCTATGGAAGTCCGAAATCAGGGTAGGTGTATTTGGTCTTAACCTGAGACTTGAACCGCTAATACTTGCGACAATCAATATACTTTGGTTGAGGTCGTCCAGGGCTTTAACCAGTTCTGTGTACGCCAATACTGGGTATATTGAGAATCGTAGTGTGTTGGGTGTGATGTCAAGACGGAAGTGTCACTCCAGTCATATGAAGTGGATGGTCACGAAGGATACGGTACTGGTTCTCTTTAGTACTGCAGTCATCGGGATAAAATGACAAGGTCATGTTTATCCGATATAGAGACTAGTTACCAGAGATCCAACATGTGCTTCGTACGGGGCAGACATGATTCCAGCCCCAGGCCTAGCACGTGATCATCCGATACTGGATCGAAATACGCAATACCACGTATACTACGCCTGATATAGATCGCTTATTCCTGTAAGCATGTTTCCAGAGAATTTGGTAGGCATGACGCTTTGCTAGAGGCCAACCTTGTCTTGTGAATCGGTGTAAACGTAGTATAAGGTACTCACGTGTTCGGATAGTCCGATGACCCGATTTACTGCCAACATATCCGGGAATCTCATGGGACGCTTCCCAAAGATTCACCGATGACGTATGACTCGCACTTTAATTAATCTGGGATTAATTTAATGAGAGAGAAAATTAATCTGGGATTAATTACGGAGATATTTTATCTGGGATAAAATATCAATTAAAGAGAGAAAACGATTAATTTGGAATTAATCGGTAAAATAATATATTTGATATATTATACGAAATTGGATTTCGACGCGGAATTAAAATTGGATTTTAATTCGGGTGAACGAATTAATTTAGAATTAATTCTTTAGCGACATGAATAGTGATTTCGCTAGGCGTAATCATTTAATTACGACGCAACGGAAAATTCGTTAATTTGGAATTAGCGAACCCGAGCCCGGGATTGTTTGCGAGCGCATTCGTATTTCAAATTCGAGTGCGGCACGCAAGTCAAATCAAGCGTCAAATCGCAAGTCACATCAAACGTCAAATCCTATGTGACTTTGAGTGATGTGACATTTGAGTGATTGATGTGAGTTGATTTGTGGTGATTGACAAGCATTTAATGTTTGCCTTTTTGGAAATTAAAGAAATGGTAAATGGTTTTAATAATTTTGGAAATTATAAAAACCCTTTTACAATTTTTTTTATTTCACACTCATTCTCTCTCTCTCTCTCTTTTACGGTTTAGGGCATTTTGGAGCCAAAAATTGCTCTTCATCTCTCTCGGCAGAACTGCCACATTTCTTCTTCTGGTTTCAGTTTCACCGTGAAACACAAGGAGGAAAATGATGATTTGTGGCAAATCATCAAGTGCTAACACACTCTATGAGGCATACAAAGGTGTTAGGGAAGTGATTTCGTGAGCAAGGAATCACCTTGTGAAGCTTGGAGCTTGGAGCTTCCATGGAGGATCACCCATGGCCGATTCTTGGAAGAGGAAGCAGACCCCACACCGAGCAGTCCACCATTTGCGCAGCCCACTGCCGAGCAAGGGAGTGCAGTGCGTTTTTCATCTTTGTTGCATCTCTACCGATCAATGTGAGTTTTTCCGCACCTCCTTTGGTTGTATTCATACTCGTTTATGCTTTATAAATGATCCTTGGGAGTTGATTGAAACCCAATACTCATCAGTCCAGAAAGTCCATTATAGAAGGTTTGAACTTGAAGCCATTTTGGAATCTCATGGTGAGGACATTTTCGGAGCAAATCTTTGTACCTTTCCCAAGCTTCGTAGAGAGTTTTTAAGTCTTGTTGCACAAAGGATGTGATGTCATTCCTCAGCTTTCCAGGTCTGGCTGGTGGAAAGTACTTTGCAAGAAATTTGGTGGCTATAGTGTTGCAAGTTGTGATGGAACCTTGTAATTTTCCAAAAAAAAAAAAAGTTGTGATGGAACCTGTTGGTAGTGAATGTAACCAAGCTTTCGCTCTATCCTTCAAGGAGTATGGGAAAATACGCAGTCTCATTGCTTCTTCAGCTTCTCGGTTGTAATTGAAAGTGCCGCAAACTTCCAGGAAGTTGCTGATGTGGGCATTAGGATCTTCAGTTGCATTCCCCCCAAACTGTACTGACTGCTGAATCATCTGAATGCATGTTTTGATGTCACCCGTATTTGCTGGTAAGGGAGGAAGTACAATACAAGAAATGAGTCTGTCAACCACCGGAATGGTTCTGTCTCGAATGGGAATTGGTGGTGCAACCTCCAAAGGTTCAGGTTCCATGTTGACTAAAGCTTCTTGGCCTTCTCGCCTTTCCCTTCTCAGCTGTCTGATGGTTCTTTCAATTTCTGGGTCAAGCGGTCGGAGTTCAAAGCTTCTGGTTCGTCTCATGTAGTTTCTAAGAACCTGAAACACAAGAAAACAAAAACAATAAGTAAAAAGAAATTGGATACAAGTAAAGGTATCTAACCTATAAACTAATAGTGAAGATAAATAAGTCCCCGGCAACGGTGCCAAAAACTTGACCGTCGTTACACACGCGTATAACGCAAGCGCACGTATCGTTCAAATAGTATGAAAAGTATCGATCCCACGAGGACTTAATACTTAATCTATTAATTTTATGAGGTCAAATGATTACTAGTATCTAACAGGTTGATTGATTGATTTGAAATGATGAAGATTTTAAATTTAAAAACAAGTAAATAAAATTGCACGAATGTAGGTTTAAGAAAATTCAATATTAAATACTATCTAGGGTTGTGATTTCTTCCAATATCATTTTAAAGATGAAGTGGTTATTTTATAGTTGGGTAATATATTGATTTACTAACCTGGAACACTAAATTATGTAAAAGCCTATTCCGATGGTCAACTACAAATATCCAGTATAACCCAATTGAACCATATGTCTATGTCGACCAAATTACCTGGATTCATTAAGATTAAGTTCCAATTATGGCTACCCCCGCCCGACAGGTATATTCCTATCCTGTAAGGAAATCTATTAAAGGGTTATATATCCTCAAGGAAGACCGTGGGCTATTGAGTCTAAGGTTTTAAACCTAAAATCCCTTTTCCAAGTTCATTTTAAGTTTACCAGTTCAATTTTATTAATGGCCAGTTAATGAAAAAGCATTAAGATTAAGACTCAATAAATAAACCTTTATATTACCCAAACTATAATCTAACCCCTTATAAACCGGTGATATTAGAATTCATCACAACCCCAGATAACTAACTTAGTTATGACACATAACTAGGGCTAATAAAAACTTAAAAGTAAAAGACATAAAATAAAAATGCTGAAAAGTAATTGCGGTAAAGTAAAAGCTGAAAAGTAAATTACAATAAAATAAAATGCTAAGGTAAAATGATCAACTTTTACTACTTACTAATTTAGATATCTCCCTTAATATAACATATTAATTTGTGATTATTTTACCAACCGGCCATATAGGCGGTAACCTGATTAAGTCAAATTTAGTCTAACCAGCCATAAAGGCGGAACCAAAATAAACTTGCCATATAGGCGGTAAGAAAATTTAATTACCAACCGACCAATCTGGCGGTATCCTTGATTAGTCAGGTTTAAACCAGATTAAAATGAATTACCAATCGACCAATATAGCGGCATCCTTTTTAAGTCAAAATTTAAATAGTGAATATATTATATTTAAGGGAGATTAATCTAAATAACAATAGTAAAAGAATTACCTTTCACCCTATCAGAGGGAAGTTACCTCCTCATGGTGAATAGTAAAAACTGTAAAAAGTAAAGAAAGTAAATTACTATTATTACAGAACGTAATTAAAATTAATTACAAAACTGAAATTTAAAAGAAACTAGATAGAAAACTCCCTATTTACATCAGAGAAATTAGAGAGGAAAGCACATCTGAAACTGAAATTTCGAGCTCTATTTATAGGCGTCAGTAGGGGTCCAGCGTCGTGATGCCCAGCTCGCATCGCGACGCGCGTTTTGTCGACGTGGCAGCTTCTGGTTCGTCGACCTCAGATTCTGGATAAGGTGATAAGGTGACACGTGGCAAGGTGGTTGGAGCTCAATGATTATGACACGTGGCGTCTTCTGATTGGCTGATTTCATATTCTTATCACCACGTGTCAATTGCGGATAAGTGAGTCAATAATTGAGCTGACGTGGCGCTGACGTGGCGATGGTGACTGTCGGTACCATAGAATGGTGACACGTGGCACGCTGTGATTGGTTGATGATAAAATTGTGATGACGTGGCATTTTGACTCGGTCAACCGGTGATGTGGACGATGACGTGGCTGACAGGTGGTGTGACATGTGGCGATGGTGACTGTCGGCACCGTAGGATGATGACACGTGGCACAACGCATGTTAGCAAAGTCAAACTTTTCTCAGATTCTCACTTGTGGACCCGGCGCACGTTAGCACTGTCCGGCGCACATTAGGAATCGCGACGCCAAAGTTTTGCACGTCGCGACGCGGCCAAATTACCAAAATGCCTTTTTTTTTTTCCAATTTTCACTGTTTTGCTCCAAATCACCTCCAGAATGTCCTGAAACTTTATTTATCTTCAAATTAACACAAAACACATCAAAATATTCACAAAACTCAAAAACTATACAAAATATTAGGTTAATTGAGTGGGAAATAGTGATATAATTACCACTCATCATGGGCTTCGCCCCCTGGGATTCCTTCCTGAAACTGATACTGATATGGGCCTCAACCCTAGGATTCCTTCCCGAAACTAACACAGATATGGGCCTCAACCCGGGGATTCATTCCCGAAACTGACATTGATTCATTCCTGAAACTGATAACACTATATTGTTGCTGCTTTTGGTTGGCTTGCCTTCGCCGCTTTCTTCTTCCTTTTTGAACCCTGTGAGTACAAAACAAAACACAACACAAAAAGAATGCAAGTGCGTTACGCGTATGCATGCATGCATGGGTGAATTTCTTATCCCATTAGGTTAGGTCTTCTGTCGATTCCCTTGGTGACTGCTCGGTCTTCTCTTCCTCAGGGAAAGTACTGCTTCAATCTGTCTACGTTGATCGGCTCGGTGAACTCATTCCCTTCTAAATCTGACAGTCTCACCGCCCCATTTCCCAATTTCCGAATGGCTATCCTGTCTTTTCTGCTTGCTTCTTCCGAGGATTCCCGGTGTTCTAAACATTACTGAGTATCATAGTACCAGGGTTGAATGCTTTTGTCAAATATACTCATGTTGTAGGTTGAAAGGAAGAGACTCAGGCAAGTAAGCGAAATGAACGTCTTTATTTTTATTAAAGGTTCAAACAAGTAGACAAAATCAATGTCTTGTGATTAATGGAGTGACATCACAATCGAATGAGATCAGGAAAACAAACATCCCCATAATTTGCAACTTTGTCTTCTTTCGTCTTCTTGTTTTTTCCGGACATCAGATCCTCTAACTCCTGTAATTCTTTTTCCCATTTACTTTCCCATTTCTGCTCTATCTCATCTTTACTATTGTTCCCCATATCCTCATGCGGGAAGCTTGGTGGTCGTGAGTTTGGAAGACAGTGCTGTCAGGTAAGCCGGATTTAATCATGTAGGTAGGTGGTGGGACGGAGTGATAGTTAGGTAGGGGGTTTCTCTGTGTGTTAGGTTGCTCTTTTTCGGGTTGGGTATTTGATGGGAGTCGATGAGGTTCTAGATCTCATGCCTAATGTGGGTACAGTTGTCGGTTTTGTGGCCTTTTTGCTGATGGACGTAACAGTAAAGGTTCAGGTTAAGGTGGCGTGACACAAGGTTTGGAAGTGGTTTAGACTCTAAGGGATTTAGGAGTCCTTGCCTTTTCAGCTCTTCAAACACCTCTGACAAAGGTCTACCAAGATTGGAGAATCGTCTGTTTCTGATAGGGGCAACCTCAGAGGGAGTGGGCTTGGTCCTTGAAGGTTCCCCAATGGTCTTTCCATTCTGGTTGCACAACTTTCTGTTATTGGCTACACGGGGTACAGTCAAACTGGCCACAACATTGGTCAGAACTTGTAACTGCTCAGTAATTTCGGTTACTTTGGTCTCCATTTGATCCAGACGGGATCCCTCATTGACTGACTGACTCATATTTGCTGGCGGTCTTTTGACGAGTCTTCCTTCTTCCCCAACCCAACGGGTATCTAAAATGGCTTTTAGACACAAGGGTTAACATGATGCCTGTATGCATGAGGTGCATGAGATGCGTGAGATGTATGGAATATATAAGTCGGCCCATTATCATTTTAAAGCATTCAATCACATTGTTGCATGGTGCAAACTTGTCCCAGTTGAAAAGGCCTCGTGTTTAGGGTTTGTTGTTGTTTATATAGAGAGAGAGAAGGAAGCCGTGCGTGAGAGTGAGAGAAGAAAGAGAGGGGACTTGTGAGGCTATTAGGGTTTTCTTTGTGCATGGGATTTTTCTATGTTTGGAAACAAATCAAGCAAATATGGATGTATTTAATTAATTTAAAAAAGGGAAATAAATTATGTAATTTTGGTGGGGAATATCTTTAAATTGGTAGGTGATTTATTAAATTAGGAAGAGATTTATTTAATTTATGAATTTGATTTTATTTAATTTGTGACATTTGTTTTAAATGTTTTAATTATTTTTGGATTGGGCTTGGGTGAAATGGGCTTTGGATGGGCTTGGTGTGTGTCTTGCGGGGGTTTGGGCTAAGGTTGTGTTTTAAAACAGAGGTCCAACAAGTGAACCCGAAGCTAAACAAGCGAATAAAATCCAACAAAGTACTGATTTCTGACTTTTCCCTTCCGACGTCTGTTTCCCGCGACATCCACAACTTAAAAGGTAGTGTTTACATATGAGACTCAACATCGGGAATTAAATGCAAAAATACAATGCCTACAGTGGCCCCCATTTTGATTCGACTTGTGTAGTGTGTGTCAATGACAATCCTATCAAAGTTATGCAATGCATTTTTACTTACCTGGCTCGCCAGCTGCCACCTTACTTACCTGTCGCTTCGAACGGAGTTGATGATGCAGTGGGCCTCGACCCTGGGATGCATCCCATTAACTGCAATTGATAATGTGGGCCTCGACCCTGGGACGTATCCCAATACTGTTGTCAATGTGGGTCACGACCCTATGACGCATCCCAAAACTGGAACTGATGATGCATGGGCCATCAACCCTGCGACGCATCCCAATACCGCTAACAATGTGGGTCACGACCCTGGGACGCATCCTAAAACTACAACTGATGATGAGGAGGGCCATCGACCCTGGGACGCATCCCAATAACTGCAACCGACAACAGGGGCCTCGACCTTGGGACGTATCCCAATACCGCTGACAATGTGGGTCACGACCCTGGGACGCATCCCATTAACTGATGATGATGTGGGTCACGACCTTGGGACTCATCCCCAAAACTGCTGATGATGTGGGTCACGACCCTGGGACGCATCCTAAAAACTGTTGATGACGTGGGTCACGACCCTGGGACTCATCCCCAAAACTGATGCTGATACTAATACTGATGTGGGCCTCGCCCCCGGGAATCATCGCCAAAACTGATACTGATACTGATGTGGGCCTCGCCCCTGGGACTCATCCCCAAAACTGATACTGATAATGCTGATGTGGACCTCACCCCCGGGACTCATCCTCAAAACTGATACTGATACTGATGTGGGCCTCGCCCCCGGGACTCATCCCCAAAACTGATACTGATACTGATACTGATGTGGGCCTCGCCCCCGGGACTCATCCCCAAAACTGATACTGACAATGCTGATGTGGGCCTCGCCCCAAGGACTCATCCCCAAAACTGATGCTGATACTGATGTGGGCCTCGCCCCCGGGACTCATCCCCAAAACTGATACTGACAATGCTGATGTGGGCCTCGCCCCAGATGGATACTGATGTGGGCCTCAATCCTGGACTGATACTGATGTGGGCCTCCCCCCCCAAACTAATATTGACGTGGGCCTCTCCCCAAACTGATACTGACTTGGGCCTCGCCCCAAACTGATACTTACGTGGGCCTTGCCCTCAAACTGATATTGATGCGGACCTCGCCCTAAACTGATACTGATGCGGGGCTCGCCCCCAAACTGATACTGATGTGATATTGCATATCAACATGCTGTATTGCCTCTCACGAGATAGTCCTGATAGCTAAACATATTTTCGTCCTCAACGGATGCTTCGTGTCGAAACCAGAGAACCTTCAAAGTACTTAATACACTCAAATCTGATCGTCTGCATGAGTGATCTGAACTAGACTCCTAGTGTGTGTGTGCCAAGGCTCTTTCGCAGCTTAATCCTTAAGTAAGCCAACTCGATGATTTTGTCTCGGAGAATTAGATCAGTGGGTCTAACCAACCTAGATGTCTTGGTCATACTCTTTGATTAATTCCTCGTACTCAACATGATATGGCATTCTTTTTTTTTTGTCTCTTTTTTTCTTTCTTTTCATTTCGAACTTTCTTCCTCTTTTACTTTTTCTTTTTCTATTTTCTTTGACTTTCTTTCTCTTTGACACACCTACCCTTTAAGGTATCCTTTCTCCTCATGGTGGTCCTAATACTGGCCCATGGGTAGCTTCATGCTTATCGGTTATAGGCGGTCTATTTTTTCTTTTCCTTTCATTGCAGAAACTTTTTATTTGTTTCCAACCATATCATATATCGTAGCATAAGTAAACCAGGATGGACATCCAAGCAAACAGTCATTCACTGATCTACCATCTCTTCAACTAGTCATCTCGCCAACTACTCAGGCTTCTACTACTAAGATCCTGTAATCAAGTGCTCGCGAGTCTAGCCGAGATCAACCACTCAGAATACTGGATGAGAGTACATCTCGCACTTATCTTTTCTAAGGTTTCTCCCTACAGAAAACAATGTCATCACTGGAAATATGTCTAACCATCAAAGACTTTTCTCTCTCACTTTTTTTTTTCTTTTTTTTTCTCACTCACTCCACGGAATTCTTCCTATTCATTGCTGATAATGTGGGATTACCGGTGGTTACACACGAGTATAACGCAAGCGCACATATCGTTCAAGTAGTATAAAAAGTATCGATCCCACGGGGACTTAATACCTAATCTATTAATTTTATGAGGTCAAATTATTACTAGTATCTAACAGGTTGATTGATTGATTTGAAATGGTGAAGATTTTAAATTTAAAAACAAGTAAATAAAATTGCACGAATGTAGGTTTAAGAAAATTCAATATTAAAAACTATCTAGGGTTGTGATTTCTTCCAATATCATTTTAAAGATGAAGTGGTTATTTTATAGTTGGGTAATATATTGATTTACTAACCTGGAACACTAAATTATGTAAAAGCCTCTTCCGATGGTCAACTACAAATATCCAGTATAACCCAATTGAACCATATGTCTATGTCGACCAAATTACCTGGATTCATTAAGATTAAGTTCCAATTATGGCTACCCCCGCCCGACAGGTATATTCCTATCTTGTAAGGAAATCTATTAAAGGGTTATCTATCCTCAAGGAAGATCGTAGGCTATTGAGTCTAAGGTCTTAAACCTAAAATCCCTTTTCCAAATTCATTTTAAGTTTACCAGTTCAATTTTATTAATGGCCATTTAATGAAAAAGCATTAAGATTAAGACTCAATAAATAAATATTTATATTACCCAAACTATAATCTAACCCCTTATAAACCGGTGATATTAGAATTCATCACAACCCCAGATAACTAACTTAGTTACGACATATAACTAGGGCTAATAAAAACTTAAAAGTAAAAGACATAAAATAAAAATGCTGAAAAGTAATTGCGGTAAAGTAAAAGCTGAAAAGTAAATTACAATAAAATAAAATGGTAAGGTAAAATGATCAACTTTTACTATTTACTAATTTAGATATCTCACTTAATATAATATATTAATTTGTGATTATTTTACCAACCGGCCATATAGGCGGTAACCTGATTAAGTCAAATTAAGTCCAACCAGCCATAAAGGCGGAACCAAAATAAACCTTCCATATAGGGGGTAAGAAAATTTAATTACCAACCGACCAATCTGGCGGTATCCTTGATTAGTCAGGTTTAAACCAAATTAAAATGAATTACCAACCGACCAATATAGCGGTATCCTTTTTAAGTCAAATTTTAAATAGTGAATATATTACATTTAAGGGAGATTAATCTAAATAGCAATAGTAAAAGAATTACCTTTCACCCTAGCATGGGGAAGTTACCTTCTCGTGGTGAATAGTAAAAACTGTAAAAAGTAAAGAAAGTAAATTACTATTATTACAGAACGTAATTAAAATTAATTACAAAACTGAAATTTAAAAGAAACTAGATAGAAAACTCCCTATTTACATCAGAGAAATTAGAGAGGAAGGTACATCTGAAACTGAAATTTCGAGCTCTATTTATAGGCGTCAGTAGGGATCCGGCGTCGCGACGCGCGTTTTGTCGACGTGGCAGCTTCTGGTTCGTCGGCTTCAGATTCTGGATAAGGTGATAAGGTGACACGTGGCAAGGTGGTTGGAGCTCAATTATTGTGACACGTGGCGTCTTATGATTGGCTGATTTCATATTCTTATCGCCACGTGTCAATTGCGGATAAGTGAGTCAATAATTGAGCTGACGTGGCGCTGACGTTGCGCTGACGTGGTGATGACGATTGTCGGTACCATAGAATGGTGACACGTGGTACGCTGTGATTGGTTGATGATGAAGTGGCGATGACGTGGCATTTTGACTCATCAAACGGTGATGTGGACGATGATGTGGCTGACAGGTGGAGTGACACGTGGCGATGGCGACTGTCGGCACCGTATGATGATTACACGTGGCACGCCGCATGTTAGGAAAGTCAAACTTTTCTCAGATTCTGACTTGTGGACCCGGCGCACGTTAGCACTGTTCGGCTCAAATTAGGCGTAGCGACGCCAAAGGTTTGCGCGTCGCGACGCGGCCAAATTACCAAAATGCCTTTTTTTTCAAATTTTCAATGTTTTGCTCCAAATCACCTCCATAATGTCCTGAAACTTTATTTATCTACAAAATAACACAAAACACATCAAAATATTCACAAAACTCAAGAAACTATACAAAATATTAGGTTAAATTAGTGGGAAATAGTGATATAATTACCACTCATCACACCCCCAAACCTAACATTTTGCTAGTCCTCGAGCAAAACATAGAATAAAATAACATAAATAAAATTTATCTAAGCCACTTTCGTAGGGATCACGGTTGCATTTAGCGTATACAACAAGCCTTTAAACCCCTAGGTGTCCCTAGTGGACGAGTTGTAGTCTCGTGAGGGTTTACAACAATGATACCCACAAACATTTTACAAAAGTAAAAAGGTAGTGAAACTAATGCACACAAAAGCAAAAAGACAAGCGAAAAGAGAATAAAGAAGTTAGTGACTAATCACATGAAACTTCTACTCCAAGTTACTAGTTGTTTTCGTTCTTTCTAAATTACTGAATAAGTAAATTCTCCGATTATATTTACCATTCTCCATATACACAGCCAACAAAAATATTAATCAACTCATTTTTGCCCACAACAGTCACAAGTGCAGTTGATAAGAGAATAATATTTTGTCCTAAAGTTTAATCGGAATTCACACCTTTTGTAGCAATTGAATAATTTTTCTCATTTTTCTGATTTTTTTTTTGATTTTTTTTTATTTATATAAAATATCTTCCATCTATGTAGCGAGTGTTGGGTCGGTGGCTCCCAAACCAGTTGGCTTTAGGGCACCAGGTGTTAAGACACCCCTACAGACTTAATTACTCAGACTTCAGATATATATTTTTGCAGCATCTTTGATCCATGTAGCGAGCTTTGGGCCAGTGACTCCCAAACCAGTTGGCTTTAGGGCACTAGGTGTTAAAACACCCTTACAGACTTAATAACTCGGATGTCAGATGTTTTTTTTTTACTCCATCGCTTTTTAATATGCTTCCTCTAATTAAACTAGAGCACTGAATATTACAAACTTTTCAATTTTAGCTCATGTCCGTATGTTACAATGCATGTTGATAATATCTGCTAACTGAGCATATGAAGATCCATTTTAGTTAGTTTTATGGAGAATTTACAAATTAAATAATTTAAAATGAAATAAACAAAAATTAACTTGTTCCGAAATAGGTTTGAGATACGTCTCAGGAGTGAAAACTCCTTACTCAGCTATCTCTTACCAATTTCACCTTTTTTAGTCAAAATAAAAACAAAATCGCAAAATATTTTTGTAATTTTTGAAAAAATTTCAATTTTTTTTATATTTTTCGAAAACATTTGGACTAAGAATAAAAACAACACACAACTAAAAACAAGATATTAATCAACTAATTCCCTCCCCCAAACCTAAATGAGACATTGCCCCCAATGTCTTAAAGAGTATAAGAAGAGTTTAGAAGATAGTACCTGGTTAGCTGAAATTCTACAGGAAATTAAAGGTTAAGATCCAGATTAATCCGACGCCTCTTACCAAGATTGTCCTCGGACCAATTTATCTTTGAAATGATAGGGTCAACTTGTGGTTCATAGGCTAAAAGTTGGTCTATTAGATCCGGAGTAGTTCTGGCAGTGAAGAGGAGTTCTTTTAAAGGTTTTGACACGAACCCATTTCTCCGGGCATCATCAAGAAACACACAAAGAAAATCATAAAATCCATCAACGTTAAATAGCCCAATTGGTTTCTGGTGTATGTTCAAGTTCGCCCAAGATAGCACTATAAAAATTTCCTCCAATGTACCCAAGCCACCTGGCAAAGCAATAAAAGCATCAGCACGGTTAATCATTTCTACCATTCGTTCAGACATACCTGGAACGATAAGTTCCTCTCCGTTTGATGGTTCAATAAGATTTGCCTCTGCCAAGGGTTTTGGGATGATTCCCAAAACGTGACTGCCTCCTTCCCGTACGGCCTTTGAAACGATCCCCATTAGTCCAGGATTGCCTCCGCCATATACTAAGTGCATATTCCTTGCAGCTAAGACTCGACCTAATTCATGTGCTGCTTCTACGTATTGTGGCTTAGTACCAACACTAGTACCGTAAAACACACAGATGTTTTCAACTCGTCTTCTTGAAGTGGCTTCCATGTTTTACTATGGATGTCTTCAAAAGTGCAATGATGAGTTGAATTTATAACACCTGAAAAGGGTGAGTAAAATAATAGAACTAGTACTTGCCAAATGAAAATTATTAGTTAACAGTAAAATAAATCCTGATAGTCAAAAAGGTCTGGATCCTGTCGGAGAAAATAAAAGAAAACAACAAAACAAATCACAATTATCAGGAAAAGACAAAGAGATATAATATGTACAAGAAAAGTAGCGGCTTGATTGACATCTATGCGTCAGGGACATGCTTCCCATCCAATTTTCTTATAAATTGGCAAACAGGGTCTTTTGAGTCAGATTCCCGAGACTTAATTGTTGTCTTTCTTTTTGAAATTGTGTATGTAATTTCTGAATGGCTATATGAACATATCCACTGGGATGCATCTCAAGAGTCGAAGATATATCACCGTTCTTCATTTCTCCTTGAAATATAACCGTTCTCTGGCACCTGTCACATTGAAGAGCAAAAAGATAAGCATCTTTTAAAAGAGTAGGCCAGAACAAACCTGATTGAAAAAATTTTGCTGCAGTTTTGTTTCCGCTGAAGTGTCCGCCATATGGTGATGAATGACAGTGTTGTAAAACACTGTTAACCTCCTCCTGTGGAACACACCGTCTCAATAATTGATCAGCACACCGTTTGAATAGGTACGGCTCATCCCAGACATAGTGCTTGACTTCTTTGAAGAACTTCTTCCGTTGTTGAGTTGTCCATTCCCACGGCCATTTTCTTGACACAATGTAGTTGACATAGTCAACATACCAAGGGATTTCCTGTTGTTTCATGGCAAACAGTTGTTCATCTGGAAAAGTTTCTTTGATTGTCAGTTCTTTGCCAGCTGTTTCTCCATTCTCGATCCTTGATAGATGATCTGCCACTTGGTTTTCAGTTCCTTTCCTATCTCGAATCTCCACATCGAATTCTTGCAGAAGAAGTATCCAATGGATCAATCTGGGTTTGGCATCTTTCTTCGTGATCAAGTATTTGATTGCTGAATGTTCTGTGTAGACCACCACTTTGGGAACCAGCAGATAGGAACGAAATTTGCCAAAAGCGTACACAACTGCGAGCAACTTCTTTTCAGTGGTTGTGTAGTTGAGTTGAGCTTCATTCAGAGTTCTGCTGGAATAATAAATGGTGTGGAAAATATTTGTTTTGCGTTGTCCCAAAACTGCACCTACAGCAAAATCACTAGCATCGCACATCAGTTCAAATAGAAGGGTCCAGTCTGGTGTTAGAATGATGGGGGCAGAGACCAACTTATGTTTTAAGATCTCAAAAGCTTCCTGGCATTCTTTGGTGAAGTTGAAAGGCACATCCTTCTCCAGAAGATTGCAAAGAGGCTTTGCAATCTTGGAAAAGTCTTTGATAAATCTCCTGTAAGAACCCGCATGTCCAAGAAAACTCCAAATCCATTTTACTGATGTCGGCGGAAGTAGTTTTTCAATTGTTTCAATCTTTGCTTTGTCTACCTCGATTCCCTTTTGTGAGATTCGGTGTCCAAGAACAATGCCATCATGTACTATGAAATGGCATTTCTCCCAATTGAGCACCAGGTTTGTATCTTCGCACCTTTGTAACACATGTTCCAGATTTTGCAAGCAATGGTCAAAAGAATCTCCAAACACAGAAAATTCATCCATGAATACCTTCATACTCTGCTCCATGCAACGCTGAAATGTGGCGGAGGCATTACATAATTCGAATGGCATCCTTCGGAAAGTAAAAGTACCATAGGGACATGTAAATGTGGTTTTATCTTGATCTTCTGGGATAATGGCAATCTGATTGTACCCTGAATATACGTCCAGAAAGTAATAGAATTCATGTCCGGCCAATCTGTCCAGCATCTGATCAATGAATGGAAGTGGAAAATGGTCATTTCTCGTGGCTTTATTGAGCTTCTTGTATTCCATGCATACTCTCCATCCAGTCACCGTTCTTGTTGGAATCAGCTCGTTCTTTTCATTGGTGACCACATTAATTCCTCATTTCTTTGGTACACACTGCATAGGACTCACCCAAGTACTATCTGAGATAGAGTAAATGATGCCAGCATCCAACCATTTGATGATTTCTTTCTTCATGACTTCCTTCATGATTGGATTGAGTCTCCGTTGATGCTCCACTGTGGGTTTGTACTCATCGTTCATTAGAATCTTGTGCATGCAAAATGATGGACTAATGCCTTGAATGTCTGCTATAGTCCATCCAATGGCTCTTTTGTGCTCTCGTAACACTCTCAGTAGTTTTTCTTCCTACTCCGATGTTAGTGAAGAAGAAATAATAACATGTAATTCAGAAGAGTTTCCAAGAAATGCGTACCTGAGATGGCTCAGAAGTAACTTCAGTTCCAGCTATGGTGGTTCTTCAATCGAAGGCTTGATTTGATCTTTCTTTGGCAGTCCCAAGCTTTCAACTGGTGGTGTCGCTTTGAATCGGAATGGTTTGTCAAGGTAGTTGATACATTCCAGGATTTCAGCATCTAGCTCGCTGTCAGTCATGTTGGTGATGCAAGCTTCAAGTGTATCTGTGGGATTTGGCTCAGTATTTTGAATGATACTATCAACAACATCAACTCTGAAGCATTCTTCTTCCTTTTCATCGCTAGGGAATTTCATGGCTTTGAAAACATTAAAGGTAACTTCTTGGTCCTGCACTTTCATGGTTAGTTCTCTTTTTTACACATCAATCACAGTTTTACCTGTAGCCAAGAATGGTCTCCCAAGAATGATAGGTACTTCTTTGTCTTCTTCCATGTCAAGGATAATGAAATCTGCTGGAAGAATGAGTTTGTCAACTTTGACCAGCACATCTTCAACAACACCTCTTTGAAATGCAAGTGTTCGATCAGTAAGTTGCAACGAGATTGAGGTAGACATTGCTTCTCCAATCTGCAGTTTCCTGTAAATAGAAAAAGGCATCAAGTTAACACTGGCTCCTAAATCACATAAAGCCTTACCGGTGTAATGTTCTCCAATGGTGCATGGGACAGTGAAACTTCCAGGATCTTTCAACTTCGGGGGAAGTTTCCTCTGAATGATGGCGCTGCATTCTTCCATTAATGCTACTGTCTCGTAGTCTCCCAATCACTGTTTCCGTGAAAGAATGTCTTTCATGAATTTGACATAACTACGCATTTCTTCCAAGGCTTCTGCAAATGGAATGTTGATATGCAGCTTTTTGAATACCTCCAGGAATCGAGCAAATTATTTGTCCAGATTATTTTTCTGAAGATGCTGAGGAAAATGTGGAGGTGGATGTTGGTTTGTTCTAAACATCCCAAGATCATCAATCAAGCATGAAACAAGTATGAATACACATATGGATTGGATGCATCGAAGAACAAGCTTTCTCCCCTCCTTCCAAGTTCGGCAGTGAGCTGCTCGAAATGTGGACTGCACGGCAGTGGGTGGTTTTCCTCCTCCAAGAATCGGCCATGGATGTCATTTGAAGCTCCAAGCTTTGTGATAAACTTCCATGCTCACGCAATCACAGCCCTATCACCTTGGTATGTCTCCTAGAGTGTGCTAGCACTTTGATTTTGCAACAAAAGCACTCATTTTCTTCACTTCATTTTCGGTCAAACCAGTGAGAAGGAAGAAGAAGATGGCCTTGAGGCCGAGAGAGATGAAGATGAGCATTTGGCTCCAAAACCGTATGCAGAGAGAGAGAGAAAATAAAAATTGTAATAGGTTTATAATTTCCAAAATTAATTAACCATTTACCACTTTTTCAATTTCAAAAAAGTCAAGCATTTAATGCTTTCAATCATCTCACATCAACTCACATCAATCAATTGACAACTTGTCACATCACTCAAAGTGACATTTGATTTGACGCTTGATATGACTAATGATTTGACGCTTGATTTGACTTGCGTGCCGCACTCAAATTCGAAATGCGAATGCGCTCGCAAACAATCTCGGGCTCGGGTTCGCTAATTCCAAATTAACGAATTTTCCGTCGCGTCGTAATTAAATGATTACGCCTAGCGAAATCACTATTCACGTCGCTAACTAATTAATTCTAAATTAACTCGTTCGCCCGAATTAAAATCTAATTTTAATTCTGCGTCGAAATCCAATTTCGTTTAATATATCGAATATATTAACTAACCGATTAATTCCAAATTAATTGTTCTCTCTCTTTAATGATATTTTATCCCAGATAAAATATCTCCGTAATTAATCCCAGATTAATTTTCTCTCTCATCTAATTAATCCCAGATTAATTAAAAGTGCGAGTCAACTTCATCGGTGAATCTTCGGGAAGCGACCCATGAGATCCCCGGATATGTTGGCAGTAAATTCGGTCGTCAAACTATCCGAACACGTAAGTACCTCGTACTACGTTTATACCGATTTACAAGACAATGTTGGCTTCTAGCAAAGCGCCATGCCTACCCAATTCTCCAGAAACATGCTTACAGGAATAAGCGATTTATATCAGGCGTAGTATACGTGGTATTGCGTATTTAGATCCAGTATCGGATGATCACGTGCTAGGCCTGGGGCTGGAATCGTGTCTGCCCCGTACGAAGCACATGTCGGATCTCTGGTAACTAGTCTCTATATCGGATAAACATGACCTTGTCATTTTATCCCGATGACTGCAGTACTAAAGAGAACCAGTACCGTATCCTACGTGACCATCATCTCCACTATGACTGGAGTGATACTTCCGTCTTGACATCACACCCAACACACTACGATTCTCAATATACCCAGCATTGGCGTACACAGAACCTGTTAAAGTCCTGGACGACCGCAACCAAAGTATATTGATTGTCGCAAGTATTAGCGGTGCAAGTCTCAGGTTAAGACCAAATACACCTACCCTGATTTCGGACTTCCATAGACACATAGTCATACTACCAATGGAATTCCGAGGGGTCTATCCAGAGCGAAGCTGTTTCCCGTACCATCGGTAAAACACAACCTCCTATTACACTTGCATGAGTATCCTATACCCAAATATATGAGAACTATGCCGTTGTGCCCTCACAACGCGCACAAGTGTAATACTAGTCTTTTACGCATTTATCGATGTCCAATCTCGATAATACTCTGACTAGGGATATTTAATGATTTATCATTCTTGGACTGATACTGTCTCATATCATTCTCAATCCAGGAACAAATCATAGGGACCTCCTATCATTTATACATCTAGGTGATCTAATCACAAATGATAAGAGTGCAATCTCTTTTGTCACATAGTTAATTTGTACAACAACACCATGATCTGTACAAATAGTGACGCTATGGGTCATAATTGTCCAACAATCTCCCAATTGGCCTATAGCCAGTCACTCGAGTGTTTGACACCCGAACTATGTACGGTTAGCTCAAACTGCTGAGAAAAGGCTTTCGTCAGCGGATTTGCATGATTATCATCTGATGTGATTTATTCAATCATCACATCACCACAATGTATGATCCGAACGAATCAGATGAATATCGAAGTATGTATCTGGATCGTTGATGAGACCATTAATTTTTTATCCTGTGCTGACGCCTAGCTCAGCTGCTAACAGAATTATATCTAATCTAATTAGATTTGTTATTGACCCAGATGGCTTCTATTGTCGCCTCAGCTGCAACAATTAACCCGCATTTGTTGTTTATTCGGTAACAGTATCTTGCTTGGAAGATTTCTAGCTCACTGTTCCGTTATTCAATCTTTATAGTACCGTTGTCATGACTTATAGTCGTTTTCATGAAAGTCAAGCTTTCACCGATTATATATCATCATTACTCAGGACATTCACTGTCAGTGCGCTCCCACTAACCTCCTTATATACACAAGAATTATTTTCGTTTTGAATTAAATCATACACCATTATGATTACATCAAAACGATAATTCCAAGAACCCAATGCTTGCTTCAATCCAAACATGGATCGAATAACCCGCAAACCTTGTTGCTAGTTTTTTGTACGACAAAACCGATAAGATGTTATAAACATCCTCCGAATGGTTTCCTTTTCAGGAAAGCGATTTTTCCATTCAGCTGACATATTTCAAAAATGAAACATACAGCATTAGCAAGCATTATCCAAATGGATTTTCCATGGCAATAGGTAAAAGGTTGAACCGTAATCAACAAAATGTTGATAACGATACCTTTCCGCTAAAAGCCTAGCTTTATACGTTGGTATGTTGCTATCCATGTACGTCTTCCTTGAAGACTTATAGTACCAACAGACACAATGTCTTGTGGTACATCAACTAGTATCCAAACTTGTTGATATACATGGAATCCAATTCGGATATTATGGCACTTTGCCATAATAGGGATTCGATACCTTGTATCACTTTCTCATACGTAGTCAGTTGGTATTACTCTAAAGATTAACATCTTTATGAGGTGAGATCAGAAACCCATACCCCAGGTTATTTTTCTGACTCTCTCCGACTTACGCGGTTCTTGTGTATTTGAAGATTAATGGTATAGTTGCATCATTGATGAACTATTTATGTTCCATTATGGATTCGGTGCCTAAAATATTATTACTCCAATTTTTCATCGAGTTTTACTATCCTCCCACTTACCACTGCATATCGGTATTCCTCTTAGGAAAACCGCAAGGCGAGCAACAATTACATTGTTCTTTAGTGAGATGTATAAGCACTATGCTTATGGTTTCCCTAGGATAACCTACAATTGGCACTTATCCAATTTGGGTTCTAGTTTGGTATCATCCAAACGTATGCCTAGCATCCCAAATCATCAGGAGTGAGAAACCCGGTTTCTTTCCTGTTCATATCTAATATGATATCTGTCAAACAGATTTTTATGGAACCTTATTCTAAATAAGTTCTGCACTGTTAAAGCTTATCCGTTGAAGGAAATGGTAGCTCAGAGCGACTCATGATTAGCCTTATCATGTCTAACATAATTTGGTTTATCTTAGTTCGGACATACCGTCAAACTGACGTGTTCCGAGAGGAGTCCTCATTTGAAAGAATACTTTACTCTTTCAAGTATATAAGAAACTTCTTGCTTAAGTATTTTCCATTACGGTCTCACCGTGACGGTTTAATACTTTAGCCGATCTGTTTGTCTATTTCGTGTCGAAAACTTTAAAAGTTTCCGATTTGTGTTTTAAAAGAAACACATAACCATAACGCGATGCCACATCCGTAAAGGTCACGAAATATTCATATCCACCTCTAGCCTAGTTAGACATGAGCCCACTTGCTTCACTATGAACTAGGGCTAACAGATTGGTGGCATTTGCACTTTTACCAAGTAAAGGTGTTATAGGCACTTTGCCTAATAAACTAGATTCGTAGATTTGAATGAAATCAAATCAGTCCTAGTACCCACTCTTCGAAAGTGTGGATATACGAGTCTTGTTTAATTGTGTCCCTGACAACAATGCCACAATTAAGTTTCATCTGATCAAATCAGTTGAGCTATTTGTTTTTCATGTTTGAGATTTATTTATATCCAAAATATAAATTCTGTTATTCACATCTAATGTGTTTATCTCAATATCATCTTTATATAATGAAACACTTTAGTGTTCTAGAATATAAAGGTTCACCCGCAGCAGGTTAAACACTGATATAGAGATAATGTTTGTAGTCAAACTAGTTACATTATAACAATTCCCTAATTTAAGTACACACCCGAGGGTAGTTCCTAAAGTTAGGTATCTACGGTTAAAATAGTGACTTTCATCCCGTTTCCAATCCGCAGATTAACCTCAATTGAAATCAGTATCCTGCTCAAAGCAGATTCTGAACATCAATGTATATATTTATGTATCACACTAAGTATTTAAAATCCAATTTCAATACTAGTAGTGAACATAATATGACAAACATATTTGAAGTCAAAGCCTTGCTCGTTCTTCAATTCCTTCATGTTTTCCTTGTCCAAACGGCAGTCACGCTTCCGCGTTCCCGTTTGCCACAATTTAGGCAGACATTTTGGGATATGGCTTTTATCTTCCTAGAAGATTATAATGATTTTGCCTTTGCCCTTTTTAACACTCCATAAGCCTTTGGCCAAGCCCAGGGTTTCTACAATATCGAGGTAAGGTGCGCCTTGCGCTACTTGCCTAATTGCAAAGTTTGACTTTGTCTCCTTGAGAATAGTCATTAACCCTACAAGAGTTATTATTGCAATTTTAGTACTTCTAAAATCTAAATATAGATTTATGAAGATCCTTCAATTTCAATATCATACTTTAAGGATCTAATCCTTGGTGATTAAGAAATTAAGGAGTCTACTGCGGTAAGTATAATGGATTAAGCACTTAAGTTATCATCATATAAATCTTAAAAAGATTATGCTCTACTATTTGCTTAACTCCGGGCTTAGGCTTAATATGTTATTTTATCAAATAAAGTAACTTATTATTTTTCCAGGACCATCCTGAAATTTATTCCCAATTTGAAAATTAAACCATTTAAATACATTTTCCCTAGGATCATGTTTTAAATGTCAATCTTTCATTATCATTTTGATTTTAATAGTCCAACTATTTAATCAATGATTTGTGGTATTATATATTATAATGATTATTATAGTCCAACTATACAATCAAATATAATTTAAATCAATTAACCTCAATTATATTGATTACTATATTCCAACTATAAAATCAATTATTAATTGAAATTAATTAATTCAAATATATTGATTACTATAATCCAATTATATAATCAACTATAATACAGTCCAACTGTTTATTAAAACAACAATTTAAATATTAGTCCAACTAACATTTAATTTATATGACGAATGATATTTGAATAAGCGCGTATGGCAAGTAATTAAACGAATATTGCAAATTCAATTCTTGCCTCCCACTATTTTTCGGTGAGCTTCTAACCCTCTGTCGAGTACTCGGGAAACCGTGTGTTTCTTAGTGGGCTAGGATCCCGTTAAATATCACACAATCTTGACTTTGGCCAACAAATTGTATGATAATTAACTAGGTAGATCTCTAATATCAATTGGATCCAATCCAATTCCTAGATTCAGTAGGGGGACATCCAAGTCCGAAACATATATCTCATATATGCCAATACATCCAATGTATTACCTAACCTTTTTCCTCTGAATCAACTAAGCCTTGGCTTTGGCACAACAAACTTAGTGATCCCAGTTAAGTGCGACTCATTGACCATGGAAAGCTTCGTAATCAATGTCGATGGACAAGAAGTGGTCTTGACTTTGGCCAACAAACCACAACTTGGACAAGACACCAATATGGAACAAAGCTCTCGTGATTCAAACACATCCTCGACGGACAAAGGCCTTGACTTTGGCCAACAAGCCAATGCCAGTTTCGGATCTTGAGTGAGAATCACTCAATGGAAGGAAAAACGCTTAATATTGTTTGAGGGTTTTTCGCGTGCAAATTGGCAACCAATTTATTATCTTTGTTAAGGTCTCATCATCATACACCTAAATAAATAATAATGAAATGCGGATGGATACTTTACACATTGATCCTAGATCAAATCTCTCCCTTTCTCTCTCCCGCTAGCACATGTATTTAATTCTACCCGTTACACTACACTTCTAAAGAAACCTCATTTACATTGAGGGGAATAAGTGAGAAGAGAATACAAAGAATATGGAGGTGATAAGGCTGGACACGCAGGTCCAATTAATAAATCAAATTTATTACAACAATTTCTAAAATTGCCCTACCCATCTAATATCCATCTGATATACATTATCCATGCATCATAATCATGTATTCACACAAGCATGCTATCAATCAATCTAATCCAATTAATTAATCTGATAATTAATGACCATCCAATGTTCAAACAACGATTTGATTTTGCTCGAGTCAAACTCGTTTTGCGAATAAGTACTTAAAGTACGAATTCTCGAATTAAATTAAACTACATAATTAAATCCAATTCAATTTGTATTTAATACTAATTCGCTTATTTAGTTCCAAATTAAATACTACACTTTATTAACGAACCTATACGACTTAAATTCCAAATTTAATCGCTACGGGTCTCAAAGGTGGCACGTTGACTCGATCAACTGATGATGTGGACGATGACGTGGCTGACAGATGGAGTGACACGTGGCGACACGTGGCGATGGTGACTGTCGGCACCGTAGGATGATGACATGTGGCACAACGCACGTTAGCAGATCGGCTGTGATGGTGACACGTGGCACGGCGCACGTTAGCAAAGTCAAACTTTTCTCAGATTCTGACTTGTGGACCCAGCGCATGTTAGTACTGTTCGGAGCATGTTAGGCGTCGCGATGCCAAGGGCTTACGCGTCGCGACGAGCCCAAATTACCAAAATGCCCATTTTTCCAATTTTCATTGTTTTGGTCCAAATCACCTCCAGAATGTCCTGAACTTTTATTTATCTAAAAACACATTAAAATGTTCACAAGACTCAAGAAACTATACAAAATTTTAGGTTAAATTAGTGGGAAATAGTGATATAATTACCACTCATCAAGTATCAAAACGATAAAATCCAAATCAACTCAGACGTTGATCAAGTCAGATGCTGATCAAGTCAAATGCTGACCAAGTTAATCAAGTCCTTTCAAAGCCTATCAAGGCATAGCCCATCGAATCAGGACCACGTGAACGTTAGGTCAGATCAGAAGTTGAATTGTTAAGGACATGCCATAAGATAGACTTAGGTCAGAAGATAAATTCAGGATATGAGCTAGTTTCAATCAGGTGCTGACTCGACAAGGTCATGACATTAGTTAGTTTGAGCTTCAAGTCAGAGCCCATGTACGTCAGGTCAGAGGGTCATAATCATATCAGAAGGTGGTTTACCATCAAAGACCTAGAATAATAAGAATGATAATTGATGGCACGGTTACTGGCAAAGCAACAAAAGAATACTCTATAACGAGGGCCGGCAAAGCCAAAGATGTAGGAGGAACTAACGCAAGAGCATATAACTCCAGAATGGGCCAGAGGGAGATTCACACCATCTTGAGAGCTTGTAGACCCAACACTCAGGTGGAAAGTTGTTAGAAAGCCAAGATGACCTGAATTGCGGAGAAGCCGCAGAAACTGAGACTGCATGGACTAATGGAGACTTCCAAGGAATACTGCTATTGAATTTCAAGTCGACTTCAACAACAACTTAACAGAGGAAGCTCGTCTTCGTCGATGACTTTTCGAGATAAGGTGTCTTAAAGATAATGAGATCATTGTGAAGGGGTGGTGGTCCAAATATGTATGGAGAACCTATAAATCCAACATGTGCTGAGATGATATCAGACCAAGATGAGACGTCTATTATCTTGGCCATATCCAGACTCCCTAGCACGACCCTCTTAGTCAGGTTCAAAAATTTTGATATCTGAAATTCGAAAAAAACAGTTTATTTTCGTCATTTTTCTCAAAAAATGACGAAAATAAAATGGGAAATGTTTGGGAGAAAATCAAGCACTTAGGAAATTGACAGATGACTTGACATAGAGAGCTTTGGAACCTCCCATCAATACCAGGTTTCAGGGTCTCTTGTAATCAGAGTATAGTAACAAAACCCATCACAAGGGTCTGAAGTCAGGACCTTCATCAGAGTTTAAATTCAGGACTCGCTAGTGGGAAGTATCAAAAAATGACGAAAATAAACTGTGAAATGTTTGGGAGAAAATCAAACACTTAGGAAATTGACAAATGACTTGACATAGAGAGCTTTGGAACCTCCCATCAATACCAGGTTTCAGGGTCTCTTGTAATCAGAGTATAGTAACAAAACCCATCACAAGGGTCTGAAGTCAGGACCTTCATCAGAGTTTAAATTCAGGACTCGCTAGTGGGAAGTACATACCAGACTTGACTCCCACGAAAGCAAGCACAAGTCATATAAGGAATCAACCCGAAATATCAACTCATTGATGACACGAATCTTCTAACCAAAAAATCAGACAACTGATTAATTACTTTATGTTTCTTTAAGCCGGATAATCACTCAGAATATGGAAGTTCCGAGATTTTAGGGAGTGTACCAGTTAGTGGGAAACGTGAATGGAATGTAACCGCTGTCAGTTTATTTTTCTTGTAACAAAATATTATAAATAATGTGAAAACCCATAGAACAAGGCATCGATCTTTTGAGATTCAAGCAATAATAGAGCATTCTTTACTAACTTCTATATTCTTCTTTTAATTTTATTATATGTGCAGTTCTACTACACAAACAGATTATTGAGATTTTTTAAATCTAATCATATTATATATTATATTTGTTATATTATTAATCTTCTTTGCTATTTAATTATGCTTAATTTCATGAAATTTTTATAATTCTTTATTTGGTTATGATTTTTTTTTCTTACACTAATGATTATACCTCATGATGAAAACTTTTATTTTCTTACACTAATGATAATAATATATATATATATATATATTTTGTAATTATACTAAATCGAACACTGGCACACTCCTACCATTTTAGGTCTTATTATTCAGTCGTATCCTAATTTTATAGTTATGTATTATTCTATTTATCTTAAAAGGAAAAAAGACACCCACGCCTTAAAGATATTATTGTACTGCAATAGCTATGACTATTCTTTGTCAAAATAGATGGAATTCACTTGAGTTTGCAATCGAACGGGACGGTTGAAATTTGTCAATTTTGATCTCATATCATTTATAGATTCGAGATGAAAAATTATTTCGAATATCATATTAAATTTTAAATTAGGGTGACTTTTCATTCCCAATCCTAAACTGAATGATTCAAAATCCTGAAACTCATTACTGATTTTTAAGCAAAAATTTTGGATTTAAGATAAAAAAAAAAATCATCATGAATCTTGATCTAATTTTTTATTCTAAAACAAAAAATTATCTAGAATCTCAATTTAAATTTTTAATTGATATAAAAAGTCATCCAAAATCTCATACGGAAGAGAATTTGGGATTTTCTACCCTCCCTAAAATTCACTATAAAAAGAGAATCTAAATGTTTGTTTTTGAAACAATGATAATGTAATGTCTATTAGCACAAACTGTAAGGGTCTTATTGTTATTTTTCAATCTCAATTTGGTGTCAACTTTGTCCCAAATAAATAACAGCACAAAAATTACATAATTTACATTGTTCAAAAAAAAAATAGTAAATTCTACCCAGGGTCATTGGGTCAAAATCAAATACGCAAAATTGAAGACGGTGGGGGCAGTACGGCGCCGTTTGCGTCACAACATTGCTGGCAACATCAGTCTCCTTAAGCTGGCTGGCTGTGATTATGACCTAGGGTTGAGGTGTCATGTTCACCAATTACTAGAGAACCAAACAAATTTAATACCAAAGGAATCCACATCTCGCTACCTCACCTACCCATTTTTTACCTTCAGATGAATTGATCTTTGTCTCTTGTAATATACATGGCCATACATGTAATATAAAATATCACATTCTATACTCGACACATTCTCAAATAGAGCACAATATCATCAAAAGATACATATAATCGATTCCATTTAATGGAAAAAAAAAAATTTTGTTTGGTTTGGTATAAGTGTCGCACGCTTTATGCACAAAGCTTCATGTTAGATAATGAAAGAAAATCTTGAATTCACTCTATATAAATTTACAATGGTAATTTCCTTTATATAGGCTATATAGAAAACCAAGATAGAAAAGAAATCTTATACTTATGAACAATAATAATTAATATAAGAAATCTGCATCTAATATGCAAATATAATAAAATCACGAATCCTAAAGGTATTAGGAATTCTGTTTTGAATCTTGATTCCATAATATATATTTCAATAATAATATTCTTTAACATCCCTTAACACACCCCCCCTCCAAACTCAAGCTGGTGACGAAGGAATAAGCTTGAGATTGTATCTCAAAATCGGAGAGCGGAGTCCTGAAATTGGAACTTTTGAAACTTGGAGGTTGGAAACCTTGAGATAACTGATGAGCTTTAATTTACGAAGCCCGAAGGATGAACCGAAGCCCAAGAGGGTGCCGAAGCCTGAGAGCTTTAACCTACAAAGCTCGAAGGGGGAGCCGAAGCTTGAGAGTTTTAACCTACGAAGCCCAAAAGGATGCCAAAGCCTGAGAGCTTTAACCTACGAAACTCGAATGGAGAGCCCAACAATACCTCATTAAGTTGAATAAATTCTATCCATGATCTTTTTAGAAAGATAAAGAAACTTCAAACTGTTGGGAACTTTGATTTAAATGAAACTAAGAACAGGAACAGACCAAGCTGAATTGAATGACACAATTTTATTAACAATAACTTTGGCTTAAATAGCCATTCAATACACAATCTTAACCGAAGCTAGAAAGCAGGAAATAAAGCCAAGTGGTAACAGAAATTTGGAACAATTCAAAATACAAGTAGATATCCCTAAAAACTAGGACTTTCCCTAAAGACCATGACATTATTCTAACAAACAAAATGCAGTAAACTCCTTCATTCCCTCTCTTAAACTAAATGTTGTGAAGCAATTAGTTTATATCAGAAATTTCACATACTCCCAGCAGCTTTCGAAGCTTCTGAAAAACTTCAAGCTTCAATGGTTTAGTCATTATGTCTGCCACCTGATCCTGACTCCCACAATGAACTAATTCAATTATACCCTCCTTAGTAAGATTCCTTAAGAAATGAAACCTCACATCAATATGCTTGTTGCGACCATGCATAACTGGGTTTTTAGACAGCTTGATGGTTGAACTGTTGTCACACATTATAATAGTACAGCCTCCATCAGAATGTCCCAACTCCTTTAAAATTCTCTTCATCCAAACTCCTTGACAAGCACAGACTGTAGCTGCCACAAACTCAGCTTATGTGGTTGATAAAGTCACAATAGGTTGCTTTTTTGAACACCATGAAACAACACTTGAACTCATTAAAAACACGTAACCAGATGTACTTTTTCTGTCTTCCATATCTCCGGCATAGTCGCTATCTATAAACGCCAACAACTCACCATCTCCTCCTTTCTTATAATGAATTCCATAGTTCACAATCCTTTTTAAGTACCGAAGTGCTCTCTTAGATGCTTGTAGATGAATCTCCACTGGTTTTGCCATATATCTACTTATGAGACAAGTAACAAACACCATGTCAGGTCTCGTGGCAATGAGATACATTAAACTACCCACCAGCTGCGTGTAGTATGTCTCATCAACAAAGTCTTCATTTCCATTTCTGTTTATTTTGGAATCTGGAACTATTGGACTGCCCACCGAATTACTTTCCATCATATCAAACCTTCTCAAGACCTCCAATGCATATTTCTTTTGGCATATATAAATACCATTAGACTTTTGTAGCACCTCAATCCCAAGAAAAAACCTCATCTTCCCCAAGTCAGACATAGCAAACTCTCTTAACATATAGTTTTTAAATTCAGACATCATAACTTCATCATTACCAGTAAAAATTAAATCATCAACATAAACACTTACAATGATAATTTTTTCTTCTTTGCTTCTCTTTGTGAATAATATATGCTCGCTATCACACCTCTGAAACCCTTCACCAATGAAATGTGTTTCGATTCGACTAAACCAAGCTCGTGGAGCTTGTTTTAATCCATATAGGGCTTTGTGTAACTTGTAAACTAGATGCTCACTGCCCTTTTTTCCTGCTCCACATAAACATCTTCACTCAGCTCACCATGGAGAAAAGCCGACTTGACATCCAGCTGAAAAATCGTCCAATTCTTCTGTGCAGCTAGAGCAATAATCATCCTGACTGTGTCCATCCTTGCCACTGGTGCAAAAACTTCTGTATAGTCCACTCCATATTTTTTAGAGTACCCTTTAGCAACCAAACGAGCCTTGTACTTATCAATCTTTCCATGCTCATTGTATTTGGTTTTGTAAACCCACTTCACTCCTATTCTTTTGGCCCCAGTTGGCAGTTCAGTGAGTGTCCATGTTTGGTTCTTTTCAATGGCTTTGATTTCATTGTTCATGGCCAATCTCCAATTTTCACTCTTCACAGTTTCCTCAAAATACAAAGGATCAGTTGAACCCATTAATGCCATATGAACTTCATCCTCAAATAAACCTTCACCACTAACATAATCACTCATCCACGTAGGAGGTTGTCTCTCACGAGGTTGCCTCAACTCCCTCTCTCTCTCTTCACCCTCACTAGAACCATCTTTCTCCTCTCTAACTCCCCTATCATGATTCTCTCCTACCTTTACATCAGTATTTTCTCCATTCCCATTTTCACTCACCCCTTATTCATTCTCACCATCACCATCACCCCATTCTAAGTCTACTACTATTTGTTTTTCATAACTATCATCCCAATCCCATTGCTTTTCTTCTTCAAAAATTACATCTCTACTCACAACACTCACTCTCTTAGCAACAGGATCAAATAACATGTAACCTTTTGATTCCTCACTAACTCCTAATAGCACACAAATAGTGCTTCTATTATCAAGTTTCATCCTCCTTTCTTCTGGAACATGAACATGTGCTATGCAACCAAAGACCCGAAAATGATCTACCAAGGGTTCACTTCACTCCAAGCCTCTTCTGGTGTAACATCCTTGACTGCCAATGTAGAACACATGTTTAGGACATAAATAGTCCAGTTCACTGCCTCTGGCCAAAAAGCCTTGGGAATGTTTTTGTCAGATAACATGGAACGAACCATGTTCATCACGGTTCTATTTTTTCGTTTAGCTACATCGTTCTGTTGCGGAGTATAAGTTGTGGTCAACTGCCTCTTGATCCCACTTTGTTTGTAAAAATCATTGAACTCATTTGAATTGAATTCTCCCCCTCTATCAGTGCGAAAACACTTGAAAAATAACCCTGTTTCTTTTTCAACCATAGTCTTAAAGCATTTAAAAAAATTAAAAGCTTCTGACTTCTCTACCAAGAAATACACCCATGCTTTTCTACTATAATCATCAATGAATAACAAAATGTACCTCTTGTTGCTATTAGATGTAGGAGTGATTGGACCACAAATATCTGCATGAATAAGTTCCAATTTCTGAGTTGCTCTCCAAGTACTCTTCTTTGGAATAGGGTCACAATGTTGTTTCCCATTGATGCAATCAGTGCATGTCACATTTGAGGCAGAGAGTTGAGGAAGTCCACGTACCATATTCTTGTACAGTAAAGTTCTCAAACCTTTATAACTCAGATGCTCATACCTCCGATGCTAAAGATGAAACAAGTTTTGAGTTCTTGAGTGCAAGCACTGATCAGATTGTGCTTGAAATGGAACTTGAGACGGAGGCAGCAGGATAAACATCCGATTAGCACTCATGTTGGTTTGAATTATCAAACCCTTCTCTGGATGAAATATCTTGCACATCCCTTCCTTGATCAAAATAGCCAAGCCTCTTTCTTGCAACTTCCCTATGCTCAAGAGATTATTTCTCAACTCTGGAATATAATATACCTCAGCAACAACATGATTGACTCTGTTCAGCAGCAGCTTCACACTTCCCTTTCCCATCACATCCATCATAGTGTTGTTCCCCAATTTTACTGAATGTCGAAACTTTTCATCGAGTTTATTGAAAATAGCTCGATCACCACACATGTGATTAGAACACCCTGAATCAAGGAACCATGCATCTTCTCTTTTGGCTTTATACAGCTCCACATAAGACATCAAAAGCATTTCTTCTTCCTCATCAAGCTCTGCATAATTTGCTTCTTTGTTCCAAGAAGGACATTCATACCGAAAATGTCCAAGTTGATGGCATCGGTAACACTCCACAGTTGCTTTGTTGAAGTCAGCTCGACCTCTCCCTCTTCCTCTATAGGTACCACGACCACGACCTCTTCCTCTTTCAGATGTCACTTTCAAAGCCTGTTCTTCACCATTACGTCTCTGAAACTTTTGTTCATGCACTATTAATGAGCTTTGTAACTCATCAACAGTAAGAGCATCAATGTCCCTTGACTCCTCAATAGAACATACAACATAGTTGAACTTCTCAGTTAAAGAGCGTAGAATTTTCTCTACCACTTTAACATCTTGCATATCCTCTCCATAAATTCGCATCTTGTTGGCCTTGGTCATGACCCTAGAGAAATACTCTATCACTTTTTCACCAGACATCATCTCTAAGAGTTTCAAATTCTCTGCAGAGAGCTTGAAGATGAGATCTCTTGACCCTTGTATTCCCTTCAATTTTTTTTTCATGGCATCCCATATATCTTTGGCAGTATCCTTCTTGAGAATGGTGTCAAGAACCGTCCGGTCGATCGCCTGGAAGAGATAGTTCTTCACTTTCAGGTCCTTCAGCTTCATCTCATCATTCTTCTTTCGATGTGCATCTGTCTGCACTGATTCACTTACTGGCTCAATATAGTCAGGCTCCACCAGCCCCCAAAATTTCCTTAGATCGTAGAAAATTTTCCATCGGCATGCTCCAATGGTCATAGTGACCATCAAAGCGAGGAATGATTGGTTGTGTAAAACTCCTTTCTGTAGTCATCACCTGTGCTGCTGCAAAAACTTCAAAGACTGCTGCTTTGATTGATCAGGCCCAGTGGTGGCTCTGATACAAGATTGTTGGGAACTTTGATTTAAATGAAACTAAGAACAGGAACAACAAGCTGAAACAACAAGCTGAATTGAATGACAAAATTTTATTAACAATAACTTTGGCTTAAATAGCCATTCAATACACAATCTTAACCGAAGCCAGAAAGCAGGAAATAAAGCCAAGTGGTAACAGAAACTTGGAACAATTCAAAATACAAGTAGATATCCCTAAAAACTAGGACTTTCCCTGAAGACCAGGACATTATTCTAACAAAAAAAATACAGTAAACTCCTTCACAAACCACCACAAGTGATTTTGAGTACAAAAATGCGAAGAAACTTCAAACCGAAAAATATAGAAGATCAATAGATCAAACTCCATCTCATTGATATGAATGTGGTAACATCACAAAGATTACAGCTCATTTTTATCATCTACAAGAAAATCTTACCAGAGCTGTAAGATGAGAAAGAAAAAAAAAATAGAAGAATAAGGCTCCTGCTTGAGCATCGGCAACTTCAAGCAGGTAAAAAAAATATTACGTAGTTCGGAAAATATTATTACCCATTTGTCAAGATAAATAATCAACAATCAAGAACCCTCCCTTTCACTAGTTATTAAAGAAAGAATCTAATTCTAGCTAACACTGCACAACATATTGTACACAACTGTCTATTCTTGGAAGATCCCCCATCTTGAAATCCTCAACCGACTTTCCCCACTTTTCACCTCCATTTATACTGATGTAGACAGTGGAATATATCCTTCGTGCAAATTATCTACATAAGACCTGTATACGGGTTGTATGCTTGAACAGGCATACCTGAACCATAAGGGTGGACATTGGCTACATATGGATTTGCAAAAGGATTCGAAATCTGTTGAGGTGCCATCACCATCTGCTGCTGTTGATGCTGCTGCAATATAAAAGCCTGCTGCTGATTTGCCATGGCTGCCATCTGCACTGAATGTGGAGCAGCAACCATGCCTGAGGCATAGAAGGGATCATGTCCGTTTGGTTGCATCACTGGACCAGCTATCGGCTGTGGCTCCCAAGGGTTGTAGCTCATATTCTGGTTGTTTCTTCTTAATGCATCATCATATAGGCTGTCTAATGTAAGCTTGTCCAGCCCTCCCGCCTTTTCAACGAATACAGTACGAAAAGCATCAATAAGGCATCACTTGAAACAAAGTAACATGTATGTATTGGTGCATAAATACTTTATATTAAGACCCAAACGTGTATTGTGTAGTAGGTGGGAGATATGGAAACCTCAGGACCTTGTCAACATTTAAAAGGTAAACAAATAACATTAAGAATATTTAGGGGAAATGAGTACCAATCTGCTAGCAGCAGTGGCAGTTTCATTTGAGCTTGGAGCAGTAACAAGAGCCAATTCCCAGCTTGTAGTTCCATTTGCTTGAGTTGGAGCAACAGAGGTCGGTTGCTCAACTGCAACAACCACCATCATGAAATCATAAATAATTTCCAAGTAAAAAATAAACTAAAATTATGACCACATAATACCAATATTTTAGATTCTTGTCTTTTCAGGACTTATTCTCGGTGACATATCAGTAATAACTATTAAATCTCAAATACTATTTTTAGCCCTCACATATTAGCTTAAGCTTTTGGATCAAACGGTTACTGAACATGGAGAGCCAGTTTGAACAAGTGGTCTTGTGTTTCTCCCTTCCATCGTACTAATTTAATTTATAATCCTGTATTTGTTGTCTAGTATTGTTGTTGTGTTCCGTGCACATTACTTGTACGAGAGAAGTATGTTAGAGCAGCTTAAATACTATTGTTGGACCCTTATCTTAGCTTAAGCTTTTGGATTAGTTACTTCACAAGAATAAAAGAAGTTCTAGTTTTTGTTTAGTTTCCGTCCATTTCTTTCTTTTCTTTTCTTTTTTTCCTGATGATCTGACTAAAGTTAACGTCACACATTAGAGGATTATTTAAATAACCTACCTGGGACAATAGCCAAAGCTAGGGCATTCTTCTCATCTAATTCTGATGCGACCGGTAGAGGATCATCCAAACCCTTTTGCAAGAAGAAAGGGTAAAAATGAGAGAGAGAAGCTGAGTGGCTAAGTTCTCAGAAAAATAAAAATGCTATACAGAGTTAACAAGTAAAACTATGAGGTTACCAGCAAATCAGGAGGTTCCACAACAGGTGCTTCTACTTTTACTGGTTCAGGTGGAGGTGGCGATGGGGGCTTTGCTTCTTCCACCTCCGCGGTCTTTTTGTATTCTATGGCTAATATTTCCTTGGGTGCATCAATTTTATTGTCGACCGTCTGTGCAGTTTAAATTTTAATATCAATAGTTATATTGCAAAAATTTACATTTGATAAGCAAAAATGAATGCATGATTACCCATACAAAGAATAGTTTAATATTGATGAAAATGACAGTTTGCATGTAACTCAATGATATATTGATATTAGCAACAATATTAGTTTAGAAGATTTAACAACAATTAATACTGATGCCTTAATATGAGCCTGTTGATAACAAGAAGTAAAATGGAAGTTTCAAATTGACAGATCTATAACATCCAGATGTATTTATAAAGCTGCTAATAGTGCTCGTGTTTTCTCATGTGCATTAAGAAACATACAATAGAGACATGAATACATAAATACATAAATACATTAAAATCCGTTGTCATTCAAAATAAAATCAGATCAACAAAGGGCATTAGTGTACCTGATCTTTGCGAAATGTTGAACCCCGTGGAGCTTCTCTCACATACTCTTCCATGGTTTGTAGAAACGATGCCGGAGGCTTCATTGTGAATAAAAAAAAGTTAGTAAGAAGTACGTTTAGACAATGGTAATGAAACAAAAGCAAGAAGCTTAGTTTTGGAAAGCACCACCAAGTACAGAACTCAAACCTGCTCAATCTTTATAAACCTTTCTCCACGTCCAATATCAAGACTTTTGCATACTTCGTAAAATTCAGAGAGTCTCTCAGCCTGAGAATACAGACAACAATAATAAAACTAACCATTAAAAAAAAAAAAAAAAAAAAAGAGAGAGAGAGAGAGAAAGAAAGGCTCATTAACAGTCACAACAAGAATATTGCAGAAGGCAGTACCTGCTGTCCAGCCCTCCTGTATATATCCAGCGCCTTTAAAGCATCATGGCGTTGCATCTCAAAGAACTGTCATAGTTGAGTTTAGCGTATATTCAACATTTTCTCTTCCAAGCTCATTGAAGGAAATAACTATAGTTGCTTACCTTGTCAACCAAATTTACTGTACCATCACTTATAGCCTGATATATTTTAATGCTTTCAGAAGCAACCTATTCATATCAAAGAAGACATATCAGCGACAGTGTAGTAGCATTTCAAAATCACAAGAGCAGACACTATGTGGTATGTAGAAACAACATGTTTGATTGAAACTTCACATACCAATGAAAGGGCCAACTGAATCACAAAATTATGAACTGCTGCCCCTTGTGGCTGTAGAAATAATGAAATATCATAAATGTAGTCCATTAAATACAAAATTAAACTTGAAAAAAATACTGTGAACGCATATGGTATGGATTGATGTGCAGTCAAAACCATCATTTGAAAATAACTAGCAAACACCATTATGTGAGATATAAGTGCACTTGTGCTTAATTGGAAGCACTCAAAGAATTACCTGACAACCAAGGACACGGAAAAGAAGCAGTTGCAAAGCTGGTAAATGCTCAAGCAATTCAGCAGTGTCCAAATCTTTGGTTCTCTGCATCAAAGCTTGAAAGTGTGAGGAACTTTACTTTCTTTCTTCTTCTTTTTTGCCTTTTCGCTTGAATAGAACCTATAACTTTACAATTGTTTCTAACACCATCATTTTATGAAAACATATTGACAATGTGAAAGGAAGGTGGGATGATATCCTTTTAACCAATTAAAAGCAGAATGCAGGGGCAGGGAGTTAAAATTCCAAATCCAATTAGTCATTGAGTTAAAGGGTCAACATACTTCTCCAATATAGTTCCATAGCATAAAAGTGATATTAACTGTTGAATCTGCTTTCGGAAAACATATCATCTGAAAGAAAATGTTCTTTCTGAATTCAAATAACATCTAACATAATTTTCTGTCTGTTTGAGTTGAAGTGATTCTTTAACTAAAGGAATTCCATAATTTATCTTCTCCCTAATTCATCTTCTTTTGAATGCATGAAAGCCTAAACTATTAAAACATATTAAATATCTTAGTGCTATGGATGTAGCAATTAATTCTTCCACAGACGCAACAAATATAAGGATTCACGTTGAAAAAAATGAAATTAAATGATCACATAAAAGATAAAAACATCTTACAGGAGGATCTGTCTCAACATCATACTTCAACACACGGAAACATTCCAGCCTTTCCTCCAAAAATAAGGCATAAGAGCGCACCCAGGCAGAATAATCCCATGCTGAGCAGCATACCAGAATATATTTAATAAACAAGAAGCTTAAGCTTTAAAAAAAAAATTATTATTCATAGTAGACAGTATAATTTACCATTTGGGCTTGAATCGTCTTTAAAATGAGCCATGTTAAGCATATGGCTCCTGCTTCGGCCGTAATTAATGACTTCTTCCTGAAATGTGGGATCCACTTCCCTCAAAGCACGATGAATAACTATTAAGGTTTTCAATGCAACCTAAAGGGCCAAACAACACGCAAACATCAGTTCTCCAAGTGCATCACAGAAAGTCCATGTAGTCCCTCATTAAGGTAATACGCGGCGACTTTATACTACTTGCAATGTCTAATAAATCTTTATATAGTCAAAGCCGATATGTCGACTGTTGTTGCTTAAAATCCCAACACATTTATTAATTCTATTTACTCAGTATTCACATTACATAATGTTCTTGTGTGATGCACATACCGCCCAATTATGTGTCTTTGATAATCGTTTTGCAAGAGCATGGATGCAGTATGCAACATCAGTGCGAGGTCTGGTAGCTGAAATAGCAGCAAAAATAGCTGCACAATAAATAAACATAAAACAAGTAAGAACCCAAAATGTTTCTTTCTTAGGAAGATCAACAACTTGAAACAAAACAACCACAAACAGCAACCAACACTTAGGGAGACAGATCCAACCTCTGATGTGTCTTTCCTTTGCTGGGCGCTCAACGTGATTTGTAGCCTTAACTATAGCAATGTCCAATTCCTACAAAATTAAACACCCCCCGAAAAGATCAGATACATCCAAGATTAAAACCACCATCAAGAAGATTAGATTCATTAGTTTTTTATACCTTGTAATCACTATTGACTTTAGCCAATGAAACTGTGGTGGTATCCTTAAGGGCTCCAAGTGCCTTCCTCAAGCTCTTCTGCGTTCCTCCGCCCGACATTCTCTCCCTTTTCAATCACAAAATTATATTCATACCCATTAATTCACTGATGTTAATTACTTCCCTCATTTAACCCTTTTAACCACTCCATAAACAGAACAAATGCAAATCAAATTTGCCCTTTTCAAGTCAAAATTCAAACTTGCATAACTCTTCAAAGGTCCATTAAATTCATTAAAACACTCAAAACATTAAACCCATAATTTACACCTTATATCACATCATTTACGATCTAATCATCAATACTCTTAAAACTACAAAAATCATCATTAACAACCATAAAAGTCAAACAAACCAGAACTTAAACAACTCTTGCACAAGCATATAAACAGAACTTAAGAGAGAGTCACATAAGTTGATATCAAATTGAAACAAAAAAAAAAAAAAAAAAAAAAACAGCAACTTTGACTTATCATCAAAAGATCTAATAAAAAATTCTCCAGAATCCTATCATAACATTAACAAAAACAACGTTAAAGCAGAAAAACAAAAATACCCAGATAGCTATTACTGATGAAGATGTTTTTTTTATGATCAAAGTGAGATCAGAAGGCTTACCTGGAGCTGAAATGTTGAAGAGAAAAAGAAAGGTAGCAATGAAAAAATAAGTCGACCAAAACAGAATTAGCAACCCCTTTTGTTGAGTGGTCGGTGTCTTTCACTGTTATTTTATTTCTTTTTTGGTCAATTTTTTATTCAATATTTATACTCTTTTCTAGTTTCTTTTCTTTTATCTCCCTCTGTCAGAAATTTGTACTGCACCTTTCAAAAGATTTACTTCTCTTCTGGTTTGAGAGAAATTCTCTGATACGATGAATTAATAAGTATAATATATATTATTATATTAATTATAATTATTATTTATTTAACTATTATTTAATATTTTAACCCCGAGTGTCCATATATTATTAGGTTTGAGTTATCACGGGTATATTTTATAATAGAACATTATCATTTTTTTTACCTGAAAATTAATTTATGATGAAAATATTTAAAAACTTTAACTAAATTTAAATTTATATCCAAAGTTTCGTCAATGTATTAATTTACACTTTTTAAATTTAATTTTGCCTCCAAAATTTTAGTCAACGTACTAATTTACACTTAAAAAGTTTCGATAAATATATTAATTTATGTTCAAAAGTGTATTAATACACTCGCCGATGTTTTGAATGTAAATTGATTTATTTAAATTTTTCCTACATAAATTAATTTTCAGATATAAAAATGATAATTTTTTTTGATCTCTTAGACGGCGATTTTTTTTAATATCGAGGTGTTGGGTGTGCAAACAAAATTCAAAAGTCTCACATTGGTTAGAAATGGGGAAGATCATGGGCATATAAGGATGGACATGTATCTCCATTGTAATGAGACCTTTTGGGTATAGCCCAAGAGCAAATTCATGAGGAGTTAGGCCCAAAGTGGACAATATCATACCAATGTGGAGATAAGTGGTGTCCTAGGTTCCTTACACGAGGAAACCCTATATTCAAATTCTTAAAAGGATACTACTTAGGACTTAACCTAAATAAAATTTCAAATTCAAATCTATGGGCTGTGACTATTGGGACATTTAAGATGATTCTTTGCCCCAGCCTAATTCTAGAATTTCTGCAATACAGTGATAGAACAATCTAATAATATTAAAAAAATAAGAAAACAAATGAGAAGGTTGTTGTTGGATTTGGATCTCACGGAGATGAAAGTGTGATTTGGAAATTATCGGTCAAACGGCTGGTATTGGTTGGAGTACATGAAGCCGTCCTGTTATCGGTTGTAGGGGATGATTTTTGTTTTTTGGATTTGGTCTAGAAACAGAAGTTACTTTAACGTTGAATTATTTGATCGAGTGTCCTTTCTTGTCTTAACAAGAACGGCGCCAGCACACCCATTTTGATTCATTCTGCCCTTGCTTTTTAACCATTTTACAAAAATGGCCTTGTAAATTTTTTTTATTAATTATTAAGTCAACTTTTCAACAATTTTTTTTTTATTTCCATTTTGACGGCCTAGTCTGATTAGTGTTAGTCGAGCCCCCCCTCTCTCTCTCTCTCTTTTTTTTTTTTTTTTTTATTGAAATTGTTTTTTTCCCCTTTTCCGGAGATCGGATCTAGTCGCAAAAAGAATATTTATTTCATAATATAAATTTTAATTTCCATTTTATCTTGGAGAGTTATAAAATTAAATCATTGATTTTTTTTTAAGAATGACCATAGATTGAATGTATAAGGTTGAAAAAATCTAATTCAGATCGAAATTTTTAATATATCAAACCTCTCAAAAGATTTTATCATTTAAGAGCGTTCCTATCGGCTTCTATATTTTCTACTCTAAATCTAAGATTTAGGTTAATTATTCACTTTATCTATTTTAACTATCCACTTTAGCTATTCAATTCTTTATTCTGAAACTATCATAATTAAATATTAATCCCATTTTGATTACCTAACTTGACTACAAAAAATAGAAAGGGAAAAGAGAAAAATATCAAGGCACATGAAATTAGTAAAACATGAAAATCATTTCATTGAGACAAGTTGGCAATTTGAAGTTGAGTCTCCTTAGCCAGAGAGAGTGAAGCACCATATGCATTACATCAAAGGGCTTAGAAGGTCTATTAAGCACAAAATGCCTCTTCACTCTCTTAACTCTTTTATGCATTTTCAAGTACTTTTCATTTGGAATCCCTTCCAAAATTTTCTTGATCTCTGGTATCTTGTCACTTGAAATTTGTATAGAAAATTGACTCCAATGAAGCACATCACTGAAGGGCAATGTGTAGTTATCAGAAATTATAAATGGAACACACCCAGCATAAATTGCTTCAACTTCTCTTGGGCTTGCAACTTCATACCCACTTGGGCACAAGCAAAATTTGCTTTGCCCCATCATTTTTGTGTAATTTCGGCCTTTTGGGAGGGACTCATAAACTTGAACTTCGTTATCTTTCTTGTCCTTCCAGTGGTTGAACAACAATTTTCTGATGTATCCATGGGCCCTGCCGGCGAAAAAGGCCAAGATGGGCCGGTTTTGGGGAGCTTGGCCCATGTTTGGTGGGCCGAGCCTTCCAGGGGGCAAGTAGATTTCAGGCATGGAGACATCTCTCTTAGGCTGAAACCCTTCTGAAGTGTTGGCGTTGCATAGCACTCTAATGAAGTTTTTGAAGAGCTCTGGCTTGTCCTTTGAAACTTCTGGTGCCTGAAGTATAGAATAAGTCACAGATTGAGTTAGGGCACAACTTTGTTGAAAGGGATGAATTTGGTTTTATATTATTATGGCTCTCTAGGTTTGTTGTATGGTTATGCCATTAGTTGAAATATGGTATAATCTAATACAAAGTTTGGGTTTGTTAATAAAATAATTTTTGATTTATCTCATTTAAAATGAAGAGTATCTATCACTTTTTTGAAATTTAAAATATGCCATAACTGAATTAATATTCTAGTTACGCCATCCCTCGTACGTAACATGTTTGATTTTTTTTTTTTTTAAAAAAATCCTAAGACTTTATTGTATAATGTAGGATTTGTAAAGAAATTTTTACAACAAATATGAAAATGGAGATGTTACTCATAATTTAATCGGGTTGGAAGAAATAGAGATGTGCACTTGCAGTCTTGTGTGGTCGCAACATTTCTTTAAAACTTAAATGAAAATTTTACAAGAATATCATGATACCTGTAATGATTTATGAAATAGAACGTTGGGCAATAAATCATCAACATGTCTAAAAATGAGGATAATTGAAATGCGAATGTTCGGATGGATGTGTGGGTAGATTAGAAGAGACAGAGTTAAAATAATAAGACGAATGTGAAGGGATAAGATGAGAGAAACATGTCTAAAATGATTTGGATATGTCCAACATAGATCTCAAAGTGTCATAGTGAGAAAAGAAAGCAAATGATATTGTCATATATTAAGCGAGGTCGAGAAAGATCAAAGTTGATATGAACATAAATTATATATATAAAAAAGACATATTTAACTGAGCTTAATGAATGATTTCAAATAAAATATAATAATATCTAAAGATTTATGTAATCGATTTCATCTAATAGAAAAATATATTTTTTGATGACTCTTATTGTGCGTTTATGTACTCCTAATCGGAATGAGATGGAATCAGAATATGCTGGAACGGAAATGATAAATCGGAATCAGAATAAGTTATTTACTTAACAGTAGGAATCATAATCGGAATAAAGTAATATTACCATTGATATGTTTACTTTGTCTAATAATCAGAATGAATTGTTAATAAGTTACAAAAATATCATTAGTTATAATTACATATTAATTTATTTCTCATTACTTATTAATTATTATTACATATTAATATATCAAAATTACTAAATATTAAATTATTATTTTATTATTAATTATTGATTAATTTTATTTATTATTTATGAATTAAGTATTAATTAAGTATTACTTTATTAACTTATTAACTAATTATTAATGTATTAAATTACTAAATATTAATTTATTAAAATATTAAATATTATTTTATTATTATTTAATTATTAATATATTTTATTTATTATTTATAAATTAATATAATTAATTATTAATTACTTTATGAGTAATCTCCCATTAATAATAAGAAGCAATACCTCATTTCCATTCCACAAATTTATCGAGTAACACACCATTAAAGCCTTTCTTCTTGGGATCAAAGAAATTTGAATGGTATACGGGGGGACTCTTCCACTCCGTCTCGACTCTTGAGTTTATTACATGCAAAAACGTGTAATGCAAGCAAAATAAATAGTTCCAAAAATAGAAGGTTCACGTCGAAGTTGACTTTTATTAAATGGCATTTCTTTCATTTAATTATAATTATTTATTTAAATATAGATTATAATTCTCTCTTAATCTGAACTTAGGTTACATGAATAATATTATCAACAACATTAATACTTGCACATTTATGCACAAAACAGACGGTGCAAACATTATTACTAAAACCTTTTTTTAAATGCAATAAAAAATATTATATTTTCACAATTATATGCATGTTAATATCATTTTTCTATTAACAATTCTCATCAATATGTATTGAAAACTAATAAAATTAAGGGAAATTATAAATTATGTACTACTCAAAGAGTCACACGTTATCAAAAATATATAAATTCTGAAATTTTGTTCACTGATCCATCTAAATATTGTAAAATGTATCAAATTTATAGAATATATGCATATTTTGATACACTTTATAATTTTTGGATAGACCGATAAATAAAATTTTAAGATTTATATATTTTTTTATAACAGGTGGGTATGCTAACTAATACTACAAAACTGACCTTAAGTTGAAATTAAGCGAAGAAGCACGTACCCAGTCATGACATGAAACCATAAAATGATCGGCGCCGTTGCTCCGGTTCCAATAGGGGTATTTACCGGCGACGACTCTGATGTAGTCCGTCAGCAGCCGTCGTAGGCGGTGGCGAGAGTAATCCTTGGCGGTGGTGATAGGCTGATAAACATATTGAATAACATTAGCCACGCTAAAAGGCAAGAAAAATGCATGTGCCTCGTCAGGATGCCTTGCCCTAAATGGGTTACTTTTGCTCTCCATTTCATCAATAAACTGCCCTTCTATTGCATATATATTGTTCATTGGCCCATTGTGTACTATTGGGTACTCTCCTTCTTTGTATATCCATATTTTGAATCTCTTCACCATTTCTATATGGCTCCTGAAGAAAAAAAGTCATAATCAATGCGCGAATGAGCCTCTCGCAGTAAAAAGACAAATAATATTATATTAAAATATGTATAATCTGCGTTCATTAACTTAATAAAATTAGAGATTCTTCGTTGGAAAGTTACTACGGAGAAACTAAGATGAAAATTAATGATCAGAAACATAACTGATGAAATGCGTTTGCGTTTCTGTAAATGGATCCTTTAGGGATAAACGTCTCCTTTCTATGCGACGTATAGTTTTGCAACTGAACTGTCCTGCGAATGGCGGATCGTGCTTGAGCTAAATCTTCCTCAATTCTGATATTATTACGAGCCTTTTGCTTACAGTTTACAGGAATTTGTGGCAGCGTAGAGTTATTGGAGGAGTTACTGAGATCATTGAGACTGATGATCAAATTATAAGGTGGCGAAGAAGAAGCATTGATATTGAAGAAATGGGCAACATGGATTCTTGTCTCTAATGTACTGGAAATGTTGGCAACATTAACATATGGTTGTGAGAAAATGGAGAGGAGAATGTGAGCAAGAGAATTAGAAGAGGAAGAAGAAGAGAAGATGGAAGCAGTAAGAGGAAGCTGTTGCAGTTCAATGTTTCCATGGCTTCAGCTTAATTAATCCTCATAATGTATCCTTCTTCAAGTGATCTAAGCTAGCTCTTTGCTTGGCTATTATATATACACAAGAAGATGCAAATCATTTTTTTATTTTTCTAAGTAAATGTTAAGGAACTGTTCAACTTTTTGATGTAGCTAGAACAAGGGATATTATTTTTATAGACCATGAAAGTGATTATTTTATTTGTTTAAATTATACTTAAGATGATCATTCAATAGGGTTTTCCTTTATTTAAATTTATTTATATTTGATAGTACTCATAATACCCACATGACTTTTAGTGTCAGGATTCGAGTCCCGCAAATATTAAGAAGGGAGACTTCCTTATAATTGGCTCAAGGAACAAAACCGCGGAGACTCAAGCAAAGATGACAAAAAAACACCATACAATTTTAGTTTTCCCACAAGCCACTCAAACTAATAATCGGGTGGTAACAAAATTATCTCTCGTTTCAAAAACAAAAATAATATTTGTACAACACTTTATATAACCATGTGTATTTAGAAAAATAAATAAATTTACTCACACCTACCCCTCTGTATTATTCTAAATACACATGATTGCACAATTATCATTATTATTCTAAACAAAAATTTATGTTTTAATTTTTTTGTACATTCTTTTATATTACACATATCATTACTCTTCTCACATAAAAGATTAGGGTTGAGTCCCACACAAGGGGCTTTTTTTTCCCCTCGAAAATCATTAGTAAAGTCAAATATGTCTTTCCAAATATTGAAGGGTTAGATTCCGTTTATTATATCTTGAATTTTAAAATATTTTCTTGAGAAAATTATAGTTAGCTCTTTAGAGGACATGTCCATTTGTAAAGGAGAAAATTGATCTTGTAAAAGGAAGAATAATCAAAACTCTAATCCCAAAGGTACGTGTATAAAGAAAGAGAGCTTGTATAGATGAGTCTTGGATCACAAAATTATAGAGCCTGGTGCCTAAATCAAGATCATCAATTCAAATCTTGATTGCAACGCAAGTCACCTAATGCTGACTCTCCGACCAGATCAGGACCCTAAGCATGGTTGCATATATTCATATAAAAATTGAACCTCATATAAAATTGTCTTAAATAAGTTTAGGGATTTGTGCTAAGAATATCCATTAAAAATTACATGACCTTCAAGATGATTTTTCTGGGCTTAAAATCATTTTGGAGTACTTTAAATTACATTAAATGTATTTTTTAAAGATTAAAATAATTTAAAATCTCTTAATAAAATATTTAAAAACATTTGTTAAGTAGCATTCTCAAACTGACACAAGTTTTCTACCGACTTGACTTGTCATGCAACTATCAAAATTATAGTGTAACAAGAGACCTGAATTTAGTCAATTCAGCTTTTTATAAACGGTCATCGATAGTTATTAATAATAATTTATATGTAATTGAATTTTAACAAGTATTATTATTAAAACAGGCGTGGTAGAGAATTACAAAAAACTAAGTATAAGCTCATCACTATATCCAAATTCTATAAGGAAAAAAAAACTTTCATGTACTCTATTCCACACATGCAATTTTAATGTAATTTAGTACTCAAATAGTGTTGTTGACGGCGGATTTTGGTCTCAGGGTAATATTGGAATATCACTCCCGAGGAAATCCTCCTTCAATAGTGAATTTGTTTGGTTATGGGGGACCAAAGGCAACTTAGTAAAAGACAGATAAATACACCAATCAACAAGGAGATTTAACGTGGTTCGGTGGATTTGGATCCGACCTACGTCCACGGGCACAAACAAGATGATACTTTTATTATTCAAAATGCGCTTCTCAGACCGTTCTTTGTGTTTTACAAGTCAGAGCTTGGTGATTCTGATCTCAACTCTACCTTACTCTCAACTTGTTCCTCTTATTCTCTCTTTCTCTTCCCCTCTACACTCACTCTACCCTCCTATTTATAATGGTGAAGAAATCATATTTCTATTTGTACAAGAATTTCCTAGTTGAAACAATTTCATTTTCCCATAAGGATTCCTAGTTAAAACTATTCTCTTTTCCCATAAGGATTCCTAATTAAAACTACATTAACTTCTTTTATCCTATTTGGACACTGACTCATCAGTTTTCCCCATGAAAGTAGGATAACTTATCTTCTGGAGCATATCCCGCCATATTCCCGGTCTTCATGAGGTCGGTCATGATGGTCATTTGTGCTGAGAATGCTGCTACCGATCTGATAGTGCTCGGTCATCCGAACCAAAGTGGTCGGTTATCGGATCATAAAGTTCTCGGCCACTCACTCATGTGGTCGGGTCGGTATTAATGATCTTTGACCAAGGAGAAAATTACCCTTTTGCCCCTGTCGTGCTGTCTTAAATACCATAGTGCCTAAAAACACCATCAACATCTGTCCCCTAGTTCTCGGTAACAACGAGTTTTGCGAGTTGATGCCGGGAACTATAAAAAAGATGGTGTGCCGATGAATCCGTCGGTGGTCACTCCAGGAATCGCAGAGAAAAATGCCTTGGCTGCAAATCTGGTCCTTCCTGCCACCCTCATGTGCTCAGTCAACGAGGATCCCGATATCTACCCGTGGAGACAATGCTTTGCCCTTATGCTGACGACGACCGACTCGGTGGGACGTAACCCGACCCCGAGCTGAAATGAACACTTGGCTCCGGGGGAAATGTTACGTCCCCAGACCAAAAGGACGGACTCGGTGGGACATGACCCGACCCCGAGCTGAGAAGAACACCTGGCCTTGGGGGATGTCACGTCCCCAGGCCAAAAGGACGGACTCGGTGGGACTAACCCGACCCCGAGCTGAGATGAACACTTGGCCCTGGGGGAATGTTACGTCCCCAGACAAAAGGGACGGACTCGGTGGGACACGACCCGACCCCGAGCTGAGATGAACGCTTGGCCCTGGGGGAATGTTACGTCCCCAGACCAAAAGGACGGACTCGGTGGGACACGACTCGACCCCGAGCTGAGATGAATGCTTGGCCCTGGGGGAATGTTACGTCCCCAGACAAAAAGGGCGGACTCGGTGGGACACGACCCGACCCCGAGCTGAGATGAACGCTTGGCCCTGGGGGAATGTTACGTCCCCAGACCAAAAGGGCGGACTCGGTGGGACACGACCCGACCCCGAGCTGAGATGAATGCTTGGCCCTGGGGGAATGTTACGTCCCCAGACCAAAAGGGACGGACTCGGTGGGACGTAACCCGACCCCGAGCTGAGAGAAACCAAGTGACCTCGACGGAACGAATCCAGCCCCGAGCCGAATAAACAAGTGGCCTCGGCGGAACGAATCCACCCCGAGCTGAATAAACAAGTGGTCTCGGCGGAACGAATCCAGCCATGTGCCAGGTAATCTTTGGGACTTGCTCAGAAGGGAATTGAATCAACCTTGTGAAGCCCTACCGAATCTGGCACCGGCGGCCCCTTGCCAGACCAGCGAAAAAACAAAATCAAAACTTTGAAAATAAGACCAAAAAGGTGGGGGTGACTCGGCACTTGTCCCAAAAGAAAACTTTTTACAAATGTAAACAACAGCACGGATGCCTCAAAACAGCGTCCTGCCCGAGGCCTCCAAAACACAATTCTGAATCTTTCAATTCAGTGTCCCGGTGAACCAGGATTTGGATCAGGAGAGCGTTTGAATGGTAAGGGCACATCCTCTATACGTCGGGTCACTGTGGAGCCTGTGTATTGTACGAGGGCTCCTCCTTACCACGCTGGAGCAGGCACACGCTACAGGGGTAACACATCCCCGTGCTGCGCCTCTCTTGGATCCAAATGATGAATGGATCAAAGAGTGTCCGAGATACTAATGGTACATTCCTCCTTAGGTCCGGCATCACTGGAGTTAGCAATCGTCACGGGGGCATCATCATCCCCCGTGCTATGCTTTCCCACGGATCCATTACATCGGGTAAGTGAGGATCAAAGAGTGTTCGACACATTAAGGGCATATTCCTCCTTATGTTCGGTAACACTGGAGTAAGCAATCGCCACGGGGTATCATCCCTCCCCATGCTATGCTTCTCACGGATCCTATGCATCGAGTATGTCCCTGAGGACCCCGAGCCAAGAGAGATACTTGGTTTCTGGGGGAATGTTACGTCCCCAGTCCAAAGGGCTGACTCGGTGGGACGTACCCCGACCCCGAGCTGAAAAAGGCACTTGGACCTGGGGGAATGTTACGTCCCCAGTCCGAAGGGCTGACTCGGTGGGACATACCCCGACCCCGAGCTGAAAAAGGCACTTGGTACCTGGGGGAATGTTACGTCCCCAGTCCGAAGGGCTGACTCGGTGGGACGTACCCCGACCCCGAGCTGAAAAAGGCACTTGGACCTAAGGGAATGTTACGTCCCCAGTCCGAAGGGCTGACTCGGTGGGACGTATCCCGACCCCGAGCTGAGAAAGGCACTTGGACCTGGGGGAATGTTACGTCCCCAGTCCGAAGGGCTGACTCGGTGGGACGTACCCCGACCCCGAGCTGAAAAAGGCACTTGGACCTGAAGGAATGTTACGTCCCCAGTCCGAAGGGCTGACTCGGTGGGACGTACCCCGACCCCGAGCTGAGAAAGGCACTTGGACCTGGGGGAATGTTACGTCCCCAGTCCGAAGGGCTGACTCGGTGGGACGTAACCCGACCCCGAGCTGAAAAAGGCACTTGGACCTGGGGGAATGTTACGTCCCCAGTCCAAAGGCTGACTCGGTGGGATGTAACCCGACCCCGAGTGAGAGAGGCACTTGGACCTGGGGGAATGTTACGTCCCAGTCCGAAGGGCTGACTCGGTGGGACGTACCCCAACCCCGAGCTGAACAAACATCGATCTCGGCGGTACAAGAGCAGACCCGAGCCGGAAAGAAAACATCTGACCTCGGCGGAACGAATCCAGCCTTGAGCCGATGGTTGTTGAAGCGGCCTTGGTGCCAACTGTCTTTTGTAGTGGGCGTCGAGTATGTCTCCTGTTTTTGTATATGGATTTCAACTTTGTTTTTAAGAAAGCGATGAAAAATGTTTTATTCATATTTGGGGACATACTGTCCTCCTTACAGTTCTTCTGCGGGATATTTCGAGAAAAAACTTTATATTTGGCTCATTTGTGGGCATTTTTGATACCGACCGACCACCTTGTAATCTCGGGGCCTGTTCCGTTTCTAGTACGTTTTGACTCCCCTTTTATAGTTTTTCCTGACCGATTAGAATCTCTGGTCAGTGTTATGTGTCCTCTGCCTAGTCGCCATAACTTCATGGTCAATGTATTTATTTAAATATCCATTCCTCGCCACGTCTTCTATCTGTTCCCGCAGATCCTTGCATTCGTCCGTTGTGTGCCCCCTCAGATTATGATGTACGCAGTAAGACTTCTGGTTCCTTTTATCTGGGGGGAACCTCCTGAGATCGGGTTCTATTAAGAGGCCTTTTTCATGTATTTCCATGATGATTCGCCCTGGTGGTTTGCTCAGGGGAATATATGTTTCTTCTCGGACTACATGATCACCTGGGTCGCGACCCCTCCTTCCTGTTCTCTTCGAGGTATCGGTTTGAATTCTTTGGGTTTTGGATTGAATCTTTTGAACTCCCTGTCCGGTCGTCGGGGAGCCTCTGTTCTTGCTGTTCTTTCCCGAATGGCCGTCCCCCTTCGGGAGATCTTTTCTTCGCTTTCTACTAAGACAAACTTCCGGGCTACCTCTAGGGCGGTGGCATAATCCGGCATGTCCTGGATTCTCAGATGAGTCCATAGCCTCCCAACTTTTAGGGCTCCCTTTAAGCTTTCTAGGGCTTCTAGGGACTCATATCCTCCGACTTCCAGTACCATGTTGTGGTATCTTTCAAT